>JAQFZZ010000517.1:0-17214 GCA_034696405.1 Isotoma caerulea
TGTCTCTATTCGTGCTCATTATAGGCATTGCCATATTTCATATACTATCTATCTTAAACCAACACAAATCCCTTATACGCTTATAAGCGCTTTGGAACGCACAGTACATCAAAATCATGTGATATATGATTTCATATCTACGAAACGTCCGAAAGTCATATGTGATAATCTTTTTTGTCTTAAGAGGTCAGGGAGGTGACAAATTGAGGTCAAAGGTCAAAAAAGGTCAAATTTCAAGTTTTATATATTTGGATAGGTTTTGTCGAGTAGTTTGAAATGAGTTGTGGCAAAAATTCGAAATACCGTTTCAAAATGTTCTATTCTTTAAAAACATTCAAGTCAAATACAATTGAAACGTGGAGCTTTCGCTACTTGGTTACACCCGTACTTAATGGTTTATTTATTTATTCTTCATTGTGTATGAGCAAATGGCTTAGGTTAGTTTATTTATTTATTGTACTTTGGAACATCTGCTTTCATACCTTATGAAAATAAAGTTTGCGATAGTTGGCTTTTTTGGCCGTGTTACTTTTTAAGTTAATCGTTTATTGTCGTTCAAACATAGCAGTACATTTTGTGTTTTGTGGTGTGGGTTTCAGCTCAAAATATTTAATATTTCTGTTATTCCAAATAAATTGGGGAACAAAGTACAACATTACATTTAATAAAAGCAGTCTTGAATGAAATTCTTGACTGAGTTCCTACTTCCTAGCACCATCATTTTATTATTTTATCATCACATTAAAAATCCAACTTCCACCTGTGTATACACTTGACCCATTCGATCGGAGGAAGTTTTATATTCGTATGATGTTGGAACTTAACGCGTGGATCGATGAAAGTGTATAAATTAATGACCGATATTCCAACAAGCAAGTTATTGACTATTGGTTTGGTGTTTAAATATTTCATGAAGTTTTGTGGATTATCGATTATTTTGTGCTTAAGTAGTGAAGTGAGGACAAAAGGTGTTTATTACGACTTTTTTCAAGATATTTTTTGAATTAGAAATTTAATTTCCTAACGACTTAAAAGTCGTGAATTAAAATCTCTAATCTCTTTTTAAGTAAATTTTAGGTGTTGTTGACTTTAGCTAAAAAAGTTGAAGTGCATTTAAAATGTAAATATTATTTAACCTTAAGAGGCTTTAGTCTTCATCCTTGATTTGGATTCATCCACATCTACACAATAGTAATAATTATTATCTAATCTGAATAAGGTAATATTGACACTAGGATAAAAATGCATTTTTTCTCTGTCTCTGCAATTACGATTCTACTTCAGTATTGTAACTTGTAACCGGTGATGTGTACTAAAATAGTGTCTCAAAATATGGATTTTATATGTTATCATATAAAATCATACAAATTTTCTTAAACTTCGACAACAAAAAAATTAATTCAAATATTAAATACATCAAATTAGATGTATTAAAAATCAAACAATTCTTGAGCATATTTTGTTAATCTAAGAAAGCAAAAATTGATTAAACTTTACATTAATTTTAAAAATGTACAGTATGAATAGGGTACACCGAATAGGAATTTCCAAAACTATAATAATTTCTCTACTACTGTTGTCATTCATTTGTGTAACTCTCTATCATATTAATGATGTGATGAAAATATTGCGGCCACGATGACTTCTACTCAATTTAAGGGTGCTTAACAACAGCGGTTGTAGGGTTTACACTTTTTAACTGGCTTCAGGAGCACTTTTATTTCAACAACCTTCTTCGACCAAGTACAATGATTAACTGATTCAATTTCTACTTGTACACTTAGCTATATACACGAAGAACAAAGAATAACAATAATTTCTCTATTAATTTTTCCATTAATTTGTCTATTAATTTTAGTATTAATTTAAGTATTAATTTTATTATTAATTTTTCTATTAATTTTTTATTAATTTTCTAGGCGAGAGAGATGTTAACAGTTTGAAGAACAAAATAGGACTGCCTTATGATTAACTTAACATACTAATTTATATAGATTTATCTTACTATTTTTGTAATAATTTTTGCATTAATTTTTGCATTAATTTTTGGAATCAATTTTGGAATCATTTTTGGAATCATTTTTGGAATCATTTTTGCAATCATTTTTGCATTATTTTTGCAATCATTTTTGTAACAGTTTTGTTGATACCAACCCATCCTAACCTAACCCATAATTTGTAAAATATACTATCTTATATTTTAACTTATGTTAAACTATCGCTTTGTAAACTAGTTTATTTTTGCCTTATTACAATCTTTCGTATTAGCCTACTCATCTAACTTTCTGCTCGTCATCCGTCCCGCGACAGAGGTATTTGCAAGACTGATGAAGAAAATGTTTGGATTAGCCTTTAGAGATATTAGACGCTTATTTACCTCTTTTTAGTCACATTTCTTAGATTTGTAGATGCTTACAACATCATTATTAGTTATATTGGTGATAATATATTACTCACTAAACATAAAATTTACTTCTATGCATTCATTCGTATTTGGTTTGTTGATGTAGAAGCCAATGTCTAAAAATTGTTTTTCGTTAATCCGGCTATCTCAATATTCAAAAGTATTTTATGATCACAAAATTTACTAGGATATATACTCGTGTCTTGAAACATTCCTCGAGTAGAACAGCTTTTCCGCAATTAGTTGCAAATGCAGTTTTCAAAAAGCGATTCCATTCAATCTAACTTTATGATCCTATACCTAACTTTTTGAAAACCTAGGTATTAGTGCTCGGCGTCATTCCATTCGAGACAAAAATTTCCATTCAATTCCATGCAAATCAGGAATTGAATGAAAAGTGGTCATTCAATTCAAGTCGATTCCATTCAAGAGTTGGCTAGAATGGAATTCACTTTGGATTGAATTGAATGGAATTGAATGACTTTTTAAACAGAGTTTTGAGACCATCACTAAACGCATATAAAAATATTAATTTCAAAAATCATCATTTTTATGTAGGTTGAAATTGCCCACAAACTCTGACATTAGGTGTAACTTTCGATTTGGGAAAAGTATTGTCATATATTTTTAGTTTTGGATTTCAATTCCATTCAATTCAAAGTTTTTAATTCCATTCCATTCATACACGGAATTGAATGAATTCATTCAATCCAATTTTCATTCAATACAATATTTTGGTTAATGGAAACTGACTCATTCCGACTCTAACGACGCCGAGCACTAGCCTAGACTACATTTTTTTAGTTCGAGTGTGTTATGCAGGGTGACGACGACGTAGAATCGTCTGAATCCGACTCTTTCTTTTGTGCTCATTTAAGTAGTACACCAGCTAACCAGCAGCAGCGAAGAGGTAGTTTAGCATACATTACTATAAATCAAGGTACTGATTCCGGTTTTCAAACCTATAGACCGTCTGAGGTCAGATCGGGCTTAGTCCAACCTACTCCCACTGCTGATCAGTCGATTCATTTACGTGATCAAAACGTAGCGAGTAGAAGGAGGACAGAGTAAAGACGAAAGGTCGTGACATTTGCCGCGATGTCTGAGACAGAGGGTGAGTTAGGTGATGAGAATAGAAATAGAGACACTTTAGGTGCTACGACCATCGAACAAAGGGGTCAGGATTCGTTGATTAATTTAGAGGAAAATCCCGATCGACAAGACTGATTTGATTCTACTGTGAGAGGACTGAGTACACGAGTAGAACAGCATACTGTAACAGATCCAAACATTTGTGACGAGATTCAAAGACAAAGGCAAAGGCAGTCTTTAAACGTTATTGATGATTCTGAAAATCAGCGTCGAATTTTGAGAGAACAGAATGTTGATGGAACAACTGGCATAAAAAATACGGCGTAATAATGAGCTAGGGTTAGGAGTTGAATCTGAGATATCGGACAATACGACTAAT
Source organism: Isotoma caerulea (assembly GCA_034696405.1). Classification (NCBI taxonomy): domain Eukaryota; kingdom Metazoa; phylum Arthropoda; class Collembola; order Entomobryomorpha; family Isotomidae; genus Isotoma; species Isotoma caerulea. The sequence continues at coordinate 3,876 of JAQFZZ010000517.1, forward strand.
TTTAATACGGAGAAATTGCACGAGCAAACGATAGCGAAGCAAATCTCTCTGGCAGATTTAAGAGCATCTATCGAAGCTGCAGAAGCTAGGGTTAGGCAAAAGCAGTTGAGGCTAGACCAGCTTAATATTAAGATTAGGCAGACAGGGCAAGATGAAAGACGCGTTGCTGTCGAATATAATAACCTAGTGGATGAATACAACCATGAAAGGCAGGAACTTGAGGAACAGAAATTAGCTCATTATAGGGCTACGGCCGATGCTCAGGGTCAGCTGCCACCATTGGCTCCTCCAGCTACTCTTACAGTAGAACAAGAGACACCACCTACTGGAGGTGGGCTACAAAGAGTTAGAAGCGCTAGGACATTGTTAGATCGTAATAACATGCGGCTCCCTTTAACCGATGTTACAAACATGAACCAGCAGGGTAATCTTCCGTCTACTGTGGCAGATCCTCCTCGTGAAAATGTTCTGTTAGGTTCATTCTCTCATGCCCAGAACAGCCCAATTTTTCATCAAAATACGGTTGGGACCGGTACCCAGGGTGCACAGCAGCCGCAATTCAGACAAAATGACATCACGGTAGGCCCACAAAATTTAACTAGACAATTAGTTCTCAGCATACATCTGCACATTTAAGGCAACCAACAGCAACAAGGAATGTCATTTGGGACACCTATCAACAACGTTATGCTAACCAACCATCAGATAGCTTTAGGCCAGTGTGCTGGCCCGAAGGGGTAAATAATTGGTATGATTATGATGAATATAATCGTAGAATGGCAGAGGCCAGCCAAACTAGAAATGAGAACCAGGCAGGGAGTAGAGTTTTAGGAGGCGCGATTGCAAATGAACACTAGAGTATGGAAATTAGAAACCCACCATCAAATGATCAGGCATTCTCTGGAAATCAACACCCAAGAGAGTCTCATTATAATTCGACTGTACATCCACAGCCATATGGAAATCGCCCAGTAGTTAGACAAGACCCTGTGACGGATATAGACTAACAATGGCAGAGATCTCAAGTTGAGACTCGTTATGCTCAGGAACCTTTAGGTAACCAACAGGCTAACGCACGATATTCAGCAGGTGCACAGGGGTTTTCAGTTAATGTAAGGGATGATTATGGTGACCCGGCTGTAGATAGGCAGCACAATCAATCTCATCTCAGTATTAGAGCTGGAAATCAACCTCAGCAATCATATAGCATTCCTCAAACGGAGGCAAACCGAAACAGTCAGGTGGCTTTGTATGACCCACAGTCTCACCAACATCATGCAACATCTTATAATCCAGGTCATACCTTTTCTCATTACACTGCTAGTGCTACACCACAGAGACCGAGCCCGCGTGTTTCGAATGTTTCTAGACTCCCCACCAATGACATCGTCCGCAACGGACACAATAGTTTCTACGGGTAGACCATCTCCATGGTTTATACCCAAAGGACCGAAGAGAACACCCGTAGAGCAGGAAATTTTAGATGAACTCGACATAATTAAAAGCGGAAGGAATGCAATGATTGTGTTCATTTTTCTAGTAGTACTGATCCCACTGATAGCCTACGCATGTTGCTTTAGGTTAGGATTAGAGAGGAGATGAGCCAATATGGAGAAAGAATGAGAACACGAGAGAGGATTTGTACTGCTGTAACACAATTAACCCTGGGGCATACGTTTATATTAAGACACAATGGTAGAGGGTACAAGTCACAGGGCAAACAGTAATACTTTTACAGTGGCAGAGGGCCAAATAAGAAACATAATAGTAATTTAGGATGTCGTCCAAGGGTCCCAGTGAGTCCAGTAGGAGAGTCGGCCGAAAACTGAAGAGTAGTTGAGAATTATGTGAGAAGGGAGAGTCAGCTGGACTGAAGATGACAGAGAGAGGGTGACTCGGGTGGGGAATCCATATAGAGAGTAGAGAGATAGGGGGACGTAGTGGGTATACGTATAGGGGTGGTAGTTTATACTACAATAAAGTGAGGAATTTTTTCCAATAAGTACTTTAGTTGTATAATGAATGACAATGCGTAAAATAATAAAGGAAAGGTTGTTTCAGAGATTGTGATATGAATTGCAATGAGATACACAAACCGCCACTGCTTAAAATGGAGGATCTAGTTGACCGAGGTTTGTGGGAGAGCGAATCAGCATCACAAAGTTGATCGAGATCGTATGCATTATTTTTACCCGAAAAGAGTAATAAAATATCACCTTGTACATACGATTGCAATTTCCCTACTAAACCAAGCATTTGTTAATGCCTTTTGTTTATGAATAGTTACAAATTACACTTATGTTAAAAAAATAATCGGATTATGACCCCATTTTGAAAGTAACAAATGCGTTATTAAATTTTCTTGTTTCAAAAACTACCCAATGCAATTCGACTCAAATTAAAAAAAAACAAATAAAAGCATACATTGTAAACCAAATATTTTTTTAAAATTGAGTTGTAAATAACTAAGTTTACCGAAGGTATTTTTCCATATTCATTGGAACTTCAAGATTTTGCAATTTATTGTTAGTTTTATCAGCATTGCTTACTAGATACCAAAATGTTTCGTTTATTTCACCAAAAAGCTTTAAATTATCAATCTTCCAATACAAACAATTCTAATGCTACGTTCAAACTCAAAAAGTATAATCGGTGCTAAAAAATTATCTTGAGTTGTGCCATTATTTCTTACGCTTAATAACCTCTTTTAAATCAATAATTTAAGAAATATGCTTTAATTATCTTGTCTTTTGCATAAAGAATTATAAGCAAGGTAAGCATGAGGCATGACCAATGTGATAGTGTATCAACGTTTATATTTGTGAAGAAATACTTCCAAACGAATTTTAACTCTTTGTTACAAGTTAAATTGTTCAATTCCAAAAGTTCAATTAAAGTTTAAGGCTCATACCTTAAACTTTTTCTTTGACACCTATTTATTTCTTTGAGATTGAATACATATTTGTTTAAGGTTGTCTTGAACACATTGCAATATCTCACGTAATAAAACAGCTTATCTCCTTTTGTAACAAAAATTTCACACAATGTTCAGTTGTATAATGAGGATTGGTTTATTCAGTACACAGTATAAATAAACGTGTACTGTTGGGATTTGTGTATTATATTGCCCCTTAGTATTTAAGCCTCCCTCTTTATAGTATATTTATTATTTTTCTTTCTTGGTTGTTTCTTGGTAGAACAACGTTTTTCTTGTTGTATGGAGATTTTCTCCTTTGTTAATTTTAGTTGCAAATAGGATTTAGCCGAGTGCGGATCAACTGAAGTTTTTCTCTTCCTTTGTTAATAGTGCGTAGTTTTCGTGAGTAATAAATAGGCTATTTAAGTGTTTCTTTTGGAAGATCTTAATTTTTCTGCACGAGTATTATTTAAGTTTTAAAGGGAGGATAGGTCAAGTTTAGTGACCTGCATAGTATCATCAACTAAAGGAACTGAAGTTTTATCTCAATTTCGAGTACCATTTTTCGACGGGTAGTTGGAAAGGATTGATTTAGTTGAGTTGTGTAGAGCCAATCTCAACAGTGTACATTTACAATATGGAGATAGTTCTTTGACAAAAATGGACGTGAAAAAAGCTCTAAGTATTTTCATATTTTTAACCTTGCATTTACGACACGGATCAAGTTTCACATCGAAAAAATTTTTAAATTTATTCCACACTTGCACATTTCAATACATAGCTAATTTTCATCACAAAGGATTTGAATACGCTTTCCATACTATACAAAAGTCAGATAGTAATCCGAAAGTTTTAGATCACATTAATACCACTTCACAAGGACGGTATTTACTTACAAAATTAACAAATAACTCCAAGGAAATTAAAACAGCTTTTACCGAATATCGCTCCAAGTACAGTAAGCCCTGCTACTTGTCTTATATCTTCACATCATGGATAAATGAAACCTCGACGCAGCCTACGTATATTTTACAAATTCTGCAAGGAATGGTTTCATCTTCGGAAAATCCACATTATATATTCTTTGAGATGAATGTTGTATATAATCAACAGAAACCGCATATTTCTATCAATTTAATCACGTTAACCTCTAAATATTTCGTGTTTAACCTAACATCATCTATTGGCATTGTCTGCATACCATGTAGTATTGGTGGGTTTACAAAGCAAATTTTGCATACTGTACCATTAGAAATTTACTCTTTGAAGTCTTTAGAAGACGTTACCAAATTATGGCAAAAATTGAACTACAACCTGCATGAAGGTGCAATCCTTTCGTTACCATATGCTTATCCTTTGCATTCTAGTTGCAGTCTTTATCATGTGAAATTGAATTCTCCACAGGAAGCATGTACAAGGCTGACTTTGGGGTCGAAGTTTAATTTTTCGGCCAAAGCGCCTAAATCAGCAAAGCCTATGGGACTGATGTTTAATGCTTTAACTACTCGAGAATCGAATGACCAATTTACAAAAAGATCGGATCTTATAATCTGGGTGAATTATGCGATATCTGATGAACCATTTATTTTTGTTATTTTTTCCAAACCCAATGTTGCCAACATGGAATTTTTGTTAATGCCTTTCGATTTTTGGACATGGATTGCAAGTATTGGGTCTCTTTTGTTGTTTATTACGTTTGTATTGTCAACATTTCAACAGAAAAATTGGAGAAGTTTTTTGCTTTGGACTTACTCAACAATTTTTGAACAAAGCGATGACGACCTAACAAAGGCTGTATTTCGAAATCTTGGTGAATTATCACCATTAATTATCGCATTTTTGTGGTTATCGTTTTTGCTTGGAAATTTTTACAAAGGATCGTTGTTTTCTTGCTTAACAGCTACTTTTTCACCAAATGTACCGACGACATTAAAAGTTCTTGTGAATAGCTCTATTCCATTAGGAACAACGAGTAATACGATAGTAGGGTTCGATCCTCAAACCAATGTTCCAAAAATGGATTCAGTACTTAAATATTTAAATATTCCTGATCTGAAATATGGGCTTTCACGTGCGCACAGCTTTTATTCTTTTCTAGACCGCATTTCAAATAAAACCATTTGGTTTAAAGGTAATGAATTCGATTTAGTTCAGAACATTTCCAATAGCTTACCAATTAAAACGGAGATTTCGAAACACTATCTGTTACATTCTTTTCCCACTTTTGCTATTATAAATTCTTTGAAACAAATGGATGATTTGGTTCAAGCGATGAGCTTATATTGTAGTGAGTACCGAGTAATAAGAAACTATGATATGACTCCATTTGTAAGTCGGACACCCTGGCTTGGATATCGGAACTTTTTCCACCCCATATTCACTTTTGGTTTGGGGTCATTGGTGGAATCCGGGATTTATAGACGGTGGGAGAAGTATTATAACTTGGGACATCAATTACATCAAATTAAGGAAAATTATTCTCAAAATAAAACGATTTTAAATTTTAAGTGGGAATCCCTTGGAGGCGGAAAAGCGTATGCAAAGCTAATGTTAGAGCATACAAGGATGATTAATTTTGCTGAGGCAAACCCTATAACTTTTCAAACAATGAAATATCCATTTTTATTTATTTTAGTTATTTTGCAGGTGTGTGCGTTAAGTTTTGTGATGGAAATAATCGCTTTGAATCCTTGTGTTTATCCTTATTTCAGAGAGATTTTAGAGACTCGCTAATCTCGTTACGTTTTTGAGTTTAATGTGTACACTTTTTGAAGTGAGTATTGCCACAGTTGTAGAATGAAAAATAATGTAACATGGAAGATTGTGTCAGAGAATGAAATTTATTGCAATGAAATAAAGTCGTTTGAGATTATTAAGCAGCAAAAGATACTTGATGAAAACGCTGTCTGTCCGTCCGTCCTTTCTATTTCGCCAATTTCTCTCAGGAACAAGTTGAGATATTCAAAAGGTTTGGTATTGAAATCCAGCGCACTGCAACAAAATACACTGGTCGTGTTTAAAAGCGCAAAGTAAATAAAAATTATGTTACATAATATGGTTTCGTGTATGAACAATATCCGAAATTCAACTGTGATAATTGGTTTGGTGATGCAAAATCAGAACGGTCAAGAATTGAAAAAAGGTAAAATTTGACGTTTTATATTTGGATATGTCACAGATCTTGACGATTAGAGCAAACTGAAGTGGGACACTTATGGTCAACAAGGTCACAACGAAGTTAAAGGTCAAATCTCAAATTTAGTGTTTTACGATAGGATTTCAACAATAGTTACAAATAAAAAGTTTTGAAATTTCGTTTTAAAATGCCTTATTCTTACAAAATGTACTATTAAAATTCAATAAAAAGTTGTAAACGAATTGCTTTCGCTGCTTCGTCATATCCGTTGATATCGTTTATATGTAATGTTTTATTTGCAATGAAATGAGTAATAAAAACACCCTACGTCATTTTAATTTCCCTTTCATACAGCTGTTAGCATTTATGATACACTCTGTTTATTAATAGCTATGCATATATTTAAAAAAATAATCAAATTATGAGCAAACTGTGATTGTAACCAGAGTTGGGCAAACTTAGTGACCAATCACTCCCTTTCTCTAAAAAAATTTGGAAAAATCACTCCGGTCACTTACTTAATTCCAAATTATGTCCACCGATCTGTCTCTATCACTCATCTCCAACATTTTTCCAATCAGCAATCTTTCCGTTCACTGCGTACAGAAAAAAATTCCACTCCCTATCTATCCCGTTCTTTAAAAAAACACACCGTTCACTATCTTCAACGTTCTGAGCGGTCCTTTCTTTTAAAGTAGCAGTTTAAAAACTAATGTAAAACCACACAAAATGTAGAAAATCACAGTACAGTATTATTATGTCAACAAATGCTGAAAACTCAAAATTTAAAAGTTGAAAAAAGCCAGACGCTGACCGTTCTTTTGACTCTCTTCATTGAATGAGAAACCGATCACCTGTAACTCCGTTCAATAGAGAATAAAACCAATCTCGATCACTCTTTTTTTTTAAAGTAAAAACATGATCTCGATCACTCCTTTCTTTCTTTCTTTTTTATAAAGTAAAAAAACCGTTCACTAATCTTTCCATTCACCTAATTTTTTTCCAAAAATCACTCTCTATCACTAAAAGCGGACCGTTCGTGAGTGATAGTGCCCAACTCTGATTGTAACAAATAAGAAATTTCCGTTTCTTAAAAATCATTCAATATCACACAAATTTTTAAAATGCATGCAACCAATATACGCGAGTAACTAAATAAAACATTGAGTTGTTGCTAACTTTATCGAAAAAGTTTTTTTTGACTCATTGGAAGGTTGGATTCTGTAGTTTAATTTTATCAGCATTCCAAACAAGTTGTCAAACCTTTTCACTTCACTAGTTTATGAAAAAATACTTTGAAATTATCAATCCTCCAATCACTTTATATGCTGTAATAAAACTTAAACAGAAGTATATTACCGGTACTCCAAAAAACGTTTTGGAATAGTTTACAGAACATGATTTTCAGTTTCGGTTTGACGTAATAACCTCAACGACCAATCGAAATATAAGCAGGATTAGCCTTATAAAACGTGTTTGTATTTAACAAAAGGTTAGTCAATGAACAATTGAACACAAATTCAAACTATTTATGAACAGTTGAATTGTGTAACAAGCAAACCTTAATTTGCATATTGTATTAAAACTTCACTCTCCTGAATAATGACTAATGCGAGTGATGATTTAGTGCTGGCTTTATCTGAAATAAAAGTCCTAAATTCAACAACGGAGTTTTTTGGTGATATTTATAATTCGTTTAAATATTATATTGTCTGAGGACAATGTAATGTTATATGAGCATTGAGCATATATAAGAACGGGATAATCTGTTAAAAGTTCATGATCTATTGACAAACGTCGAACAAATACTTCAGCAGAAGCCTAAAAGTAAACTTAATTCGACTAAATTGTCTAAAACTGAATTTTTTAGAATTTAAAGCTTATACATTCTTGAGTACATCCTTTTGAATTGAAGTAGGTTCTATAATGAAATTCAAGAAACTTTTACACAAACAAACCATAAACCAGTATTTAATTTGCACTTCCTCGCCTTCAATGGAAATTTGGATAAGTACAGTTATAAAACAGACTGAATAATCAAAAAAATTGTATTGGCAAAGGTAAGCTTAGTTTTCGAACTTAACTAGGTATTTTAAAATTTCAGCTTGCATTCAATATAATGCAAATGTATTAGATGACCTTTCAGCATTCATAATTAATCAAAGCAATACGCGTGTAATTTCATGTTTCTCTAATGTTTTGGTTTTCATTTCGTTGTCTTATTTGCTTCTGAATTATAATGTTATTAATACACATGATTAAAGTTGTTAAAAGGCATTGGATCGAAATTATACAACCCAAAGTTTTCTAATTTCTTCTGCCTACTTTAAATCTTTGAATTGTATCGTTTGATTTCATAAAGCTCAAACTGGTTTCACATTTCGACTGAATTAAATCACAAAAATCTATTTATGGACTAAATCGTGCCAAGCAATGTCACATATTTTTTGGAAGTTTTGACATTTGTCGTACAAAATTAACAAAGGGAAATGATTCTTTCTCCAGCGGCGGTCGGTGGTAAGTGATTATAAATCCATATTTTACTAGGCAATTTCATTGTTTTACTACCAAACTTTATGAACCATGGCACGTGGTTGATTAAAAGACAGTACTTTATTTTCATCAAAACCTTAACAGTTCTCGACAATTATTGTTCAAAAACGGTAAAAAGAAGTGAAACGATCATTGGTCCTAGTATAGCAAAACTAAGACTCTATTAAAAAATAATGGAAAAAGCCGTCTCAGCGATTTTCATTCTAGGCCGGACTTTTACTAGTTCCGGACCTGAATGCAGCTGCGTCCACAAAAGCGAAATCTTAGTTTTCAAACATGAAATTTCATGCTAAAATACTCTGATATGCAAACCATTATGATAAATTTGACTTCAGTAAAACAAATATATGTATGTCCATATTTTGGATGTCCATATTATAAATGTGTCCATATTTTTTTCGTACATATATATTTTGTCCATATACTCACTGTCCATGTTTTAGCCTAGACCCATCAACCGAATGATTGATACAGATTCAAAACTAACCTAAAGAACTAACCACGTAGGTAAAAACAGTGAGGGCAGAATGAAAATGTTTGTAGACGCCAATTTGAATATTCAATTAATTCGTATACGTCTAGTTTTAATCCAAAATTTCCTAAATTTAGTCGAATTGAAATTGGTCGGATAACGTATTTCTCTAGATGGAAAAATTGTCCTACGATCGTTTTCAGCTAAGCTTGATACCGATATCTTGCTTAGCTAATTTATGAAGTCTGTGAAAGGAAATCGTGGTTAGATTATTAGTGATGTCAAATTAAAAAATTCATTCAGCAAGTTATTTCTACTAAGTAAAAGTACCCACACATCCGTTTTAGATGTAAACTTAATTTAACCTCAATATCCTCAATAGTTAATGAAATACATTATATAATTCACATGAAAGTATTCGCATTTTCGGATGGAAAATCCCAATACTTTCACTTAAGCAAGTGTTCAACCGCAATATCCGGTTTGAACACTTGACTTATTACTTTAATTATTTAATAAAATGACTTTGCTTCGGGTCATGCATACTGTTACTTCTATGGACGAACATTATTTATTTATTCTTCATTGTGTATGAGCAACGGCTTAGTTTATTTATTTATTGTACTTTGGAACATCGGCTTTCATACCTTATGAAAATAAAGTTTGCGATAGTTGGCTTTTTTGGCCGTGTAAATTTTTAAGTTAATCGTTTATTGTCGTTTAAACATAGAAGTACATTTTTTGTTTGCGGGGTTTCAAGTCAAAATATTTAATATTTCTGTTATTCCAAATAAATGGGGGAACAAAGTACAACTTTGCATTTAATAAAAGCAGTCTTGAATGAAATTCTTGACTGAGTTCCTACTTCTTAGCACCATCATTTTATGATTTTATCATTACATTAAAAATCCAACTTCCACCTGTGTATACACTTAACCCATTCGATCGGTGGGAGTTTTATATATTCGTATGATGTTGGAACTTAACGCGTGGATCGATGAAAGTGTATAAATGAATGACAACGATATTCCAACAAGCAAGTTATTGACTATTGGTTTGGTGTTTAAATATTTCATGAAGTTTTGTGGATTATCGATTATTTTGTGCTTAAGTAGTGAAGTGAGGACAAAAGGTGTTTATTACGACTTTTTCCAAGATATTATTTGAATTAGAAATTTAATTTCCTAATTTCCTAACGACTTAAAAGTCGTGAATTAAAATCTCTAATCTCTTTTTAAGTAAATTTTAGGAGTTTTTGACTATAGCTAAAAAAGTTGAAGTGCATTTAAAATGTAAATATTATTTAACCTTAAGAGACTTTAGCCTTCATCCTTGATTTGGATTCATCCACATCTACACAATAGTAATAATTATTATCTAATCTGAATAAGGTAATATTGACACTAGGATAAAAATGCATTTTTTCTCTGTCTCTGCAATTACGATTCTACTTCAGTATTGTAACTTGTAACCGGTGATGTGTACTAAAATAGTGTCTCAAAATATGGATTTTATATGTTATCATAAAATCTTACAAATTTGCCTAAAATTTGACAACAAAAAAATTAATTAAAACATTAAATACATCAAATTAGATGTATTAAAAATCAAACAATTCTTGAGCATATTTTGTTAATATAAGAAAGCAAAAATTGATTAAACTTTACATTAATTTTAAAAATGTACAGTATGAATACGATACACCGAAAAGGACTTTCCAAAACTATAATAATCTCTCTTCTACTGTTGTCATTCATTTGTGTAACTCTCTATCAATTGAGTTTGGATGGTGGTAGTGTGATGAATAATATAAAAAGAATGAGGATAAATAATAATAATTACACGGAATTGAAAATCCGTGAAATACTTGCAGATACTCCTTATCTTTGGAGAAAATTTGAATTCGCGAAAAATGACACACCTTCCACTCGTATTGAAGACCAACGTTTGTGGATTCAGCGTATTTCAAAAACTAAATTCATCCAAGATGTCCCAGTAAGTTTAGGTCAGTTTCGCTTTCAGTCATACCGAGTTACAATCTATAATCTGATGTTTGGGGTAAAATGACAAAATCGAGACTGGCGAAACTTTTGTTAAGTGAATTCGGCGAAACATAAATTAAGAATTGGCAAAAATTCCGAGTTTTTACAAGGATTGCTTGACACATTTAAATCTCAGGAAAAAAGTTTTTAACACAATCAATATTTAATGTTTTGCAATGTTAAATTCCATTTAAATTAAAAAAACTTCATTTTTGACAAAAAAAACTTGTTTTCTTAAAGTTTCTGAATTAATTTTTGCAACTTTGACCTAAGCGAATATGTTTTCCCACAACTCAAAAATTTTGCCAGTCTTATTTTGCTTTTTTGACCAGTACATTGTTTATTTATTTGAATTTTAAAACCAATATTTTTTATTTATGTTTTCCAGAGTAAAACCATTCTCGCTCAAAACAATCTTCAGTTGTACTATTCAACAGGCGGAACAGTTAAGTGTCCTTATGCACCTATTTTCGAAAGCAAATGTAAACTTGTATCAGTTATATCGGATACAAATCAAAATAACAAATACGATAAAGTAGCTGCCGTAACTATAATCCGGAATGGTTGGATACCTAAAAAGGATCAAGAATTTGAACCATTATTGCCTAAACATATCAGACGAATCATTTATGTATTAGAACCACCTCATGCAGCAGGTGAAATATTTCTTGGACAAAATCAAGCGTGGCTAGCTTCTTATGGCAGAGATTCAGATATTCCTATTCCTTATAGGAGATGGGCTGCTAATGGTTCGCAACCTAGGAACTTTACCCAGATTGAAATTGGTGATTTAATTCATTAAATTAAAAAAATAATTTAATACTATAGTATTTTTTAATTTTTAAAATAGTGTTTTATCGTTATCCCATTATTTTGCAGATGAATTCCAAAGTAAAAAGAAAACAGCTGCAGCTGTAATTTCCAACTGTGATGATGTAAATAATCGCTTGGGGTTTATCAACGAGCTTAAAAAATATATTCCCGTTGATGTGTATGGGAAGTGTGGACAATTTAAATGCCCCAAGGGTGAAGAATGTTTCAAAATGCTGGGTGCAAATTATAAATTTTATTTAGCCTTTGAAAATAGTAATTGTTTTGATTACATCACGGAGAAGTTTTTTGTCAACGGTTTACAGTAAGGGAGTTTAACTGTTCCATGGGGTATTCATATGTTTAAATTAATTGATCATTTTTAAAATACTAATTTGATTTGCGGTGCTTTAAATAGGTACAATATGCTTCCTGTGGTGATGGGAGCTCATCCCGAAAATTATAAGGTTGCAGCCCCTCCAAACTCGTACATTCATGTGGACGACTTTAAATCTCCGAAAGCACTTGGAGAATATTTAAAATTATTGGATAGAAATGAAGAGTTGTACTTGGAGTATTTTAAATGGAGAGGAATGGGCTATATCACAATTGACAGTTTGGCCGATTTCTTTTGTCGTGTTTGTGGAATGCTTTTTTACGCTGATTTCGTCTCTCCACCTGAGTGGAATTCGTTAAAAACAGTTTGGAAAAATGTGACGAAGTGTCTCCCCCGAAGTCAGTGGTATTGGAGGTGATGATACTCACTTATTTTGTGATAGTGAAGAAATACTGTTTATGTTGCGTTATTAATAATGTGCAGGATTTTTTATTTACTATAACTTGGAAGATATTAAAATTTGTAAAATATGTTTGTTAAACATGAATCGATGATTCCTCATTTTAACAATCCAGTTTGTTTTTGGATCAGATTTTGGTGGTTTTATTTTGCCATAAGTAGAATAAAAATCGCATAATCTATTAGTTGGCTACGTTATTATCAACTATTGAACGCAACTTGATGTCTCTTATAATGTATAAAACTTTGTTCAATATCATAATTTACCGTTTTTAAGTAAAATTTGTTGATTTAACAAGCACAGTTGACCGTTTATATCACATCTCTTGGATTTTACTGTAATTGTACAGTAACTTAAAACCCTTCTGAATTATCCCCAAAGTAAGTAGTTAATTAAAGCTAAAATTATAATCCATTAATCACAACCTACATTTACAAATAAATCTGACGAGGTATTTGCAAGACTGATGAAGAAAATGTTTGGATTGGCCTTTAGAGATTTTAGACGCTTATTTGCCTCTTTTCAGTCACATTTCTTCAAGTTTCAAGTTTCAAGTTAGTTTTTATTGTCTACAATTCTCAACATTATCCGTTGGACAATACTGATTTACAG
>JAQFZZ010000518.1:0-17192 GCA_034696405.1 Isotoma caerulea
TCATCCGTTTGAAACCTGTAAGACACTTCTATGAGGAAAAATGTTCGTGTATCTTTGTCCAAAACCACAAGTAGTAAAGTAGCTGAAGTGAAAAGAAGACAGTTTCCTACTTACATAATTTGAATGTTTTTTATCCTTATATATTTCGACTGGATAAGAACTTCCCGTGAGTGAAACAATCAGGTAAAAATCATCGAGTCGAGACTAAGGAAATTAACCAAACGGAACGTTATTTTATTTCCTTTCTAAAATTGTTACAACAACATTTTTATACCAAATCATCCTCACTTTATAACCCAAGGTAACTCACTAACAAACTCCTTTTTCGTCTTTGACAAAACACCCTCGACTTTCTATATCCTTTCTTCCTTAACAAAATATATGGATAATCCCTCTCACTCTGGACTTCAAGATTACCAACAACTCATCCACGTGTATCCTTTGAAACGGAGAATTTTTTTATTTCCTATTTATTTTTATTATATTTTTAAGACTAAAAGGGGTAAAAAAACCGAGACTTCGAGACAGGTTTTTCATTTCCGTTACACGTTACACACACACACACAAGTTGTTACCTGCATTAAGTAAGCCCTTGTTTCCATTCTTGATTCTCTCCTACCATAATAATAATATCCTTTACTTACTAACCTGTTCAATGTTTACTCAAATTAAATATTCCTTCACTACTCTCCAGTCTCATTACAATTAGAATAATACCAACTGACTTCCTTCAAACTTTAAGACTTTAAAACTTTAAAATAAGCTTCTTGTTCCTCAACCCCACATTACATTACACCATATCTATATACCCATCAGAGGGTCTTTTTGCACACACACTCAGAAAAGATAAAGCAGACATGAGATTCTAATCATGGGAAATTCGTCTGTCTACCTACCCTCTTTTCCCTATGCACCTTCTTGTCTTATTCGTGCATCATTCAATATTTTCAAATATTAAGACTTTAATTCAACTCAAAGCCCAACCTGTTTGTCCAGTAGTGATTTCCCCCCGTGTGGGTTCATACTAATAGAGGAAATCATTGTCTTGTCCTCTCCGGAAATTAACAGGTGAGGCAGACAAGGAGGCAGGAAGGATGACAACATAACAACAACATTAAAATTATTCAAAATCTCAACGGCCAATTTAAAATATTCCCACGCAACGCAATATCTAAATTTACCATTTCTAAATCAATCCTCGTAAAAAACCTAAAAACTCTCTCCGTTAGTTACCTTAAAACTTTAAACATATCCCTACTCAAGGTTTTCTTCAAACTTCAAAGTCATCTCACATACTACTTTACTTTAGCTTAGTTGGAAATTATCTTTAGTTTTTTACCTAATCCTCCCAGCAAAATAAAGATTTAATAAAAAAAAACAATGTTTAATGACTTGGCATCTTCTCCTATTTCAAAATAAAATTATCCTCCAAGTCATCATCATCATCACGCATTCATTCTCTTTCTCTTACATTTTCTTTAAAGATTTTTTAAATAATTTCTTGTGCAAAATGTATGTCGTGTAAGTGCATTCTAAATGCTTGTATATTCCAATGAGGAAAGAACATCATTCTTGCGTCTTGTGAATGCACACAGAGATTCAGAAAAACATAAAAGTGTGAGTGAGTAATGAAATAGGGCAGACTAGAATAAGATAGAATACGAAGGTCAAACAAAACATTAATTTTTACTCTTTTTTACTACTATTTCTATTACTACATGAGCTTTTATGCATACAGAGATTACATTTTGAGTCGTTTATAAATTATGACAAAATTTTAACCTATTAAGTCATTTATATATGGATTTTTCCCTATTTGAAACTACCCAAATCCCTAATTTCTAAACAACCCTTGATAATTACAAATGTAATAATTTGGATACTAAGAATGAATATGATCCTCTCCTCACTTATAGTTTAAAAGATAGAAATCCTGGATGAGTTTTCCTCGTACTCTGTTAAACCACAGAGAAGGAACGAAACCACCCTTAACTTAAGGTGACTTATGGATGGATGGATGTTTCATCTTTTTAATGTGTTTATACTTCGAGGGCGATCGTAAAAAACAAAAGGACTCTTCTCTACTCAAATGCTTAGAAGCCCTTCTTCTTTATTTCTTCATTTTTTTCCAACTCGGATACACACCAATAAAAACAAATAGTTAAGGAAATCCTTTGAAAAATTAAATACATTATTTCTTTTATATATTATTTGTCAAAGTTACCCCTTTTCCTTACTTATTTCTTTCATCTTAGTAGAAAAGTTTCAAAAAAGTCAAGCTCACAGCTCAACCCTTTCGTTATTATAAACCCGTTATCCTTTTTCTATACTAGTGGCTTAACATTTGTTTCAATACTTTCAATCCATCCCGAATGCATCTCATAATAAACTATGTATACATACGGTAAAATAATACGAGCCTTTTTTTCTTAAAGATACTCACTGACAGACAGAAAACATCCCTTCACCCACCGTTAAAAAATAACAAATTTCAAAATCCTCATTTCATTCCTTAAATTCAAACCCAACCGCAAAATCATTTTTTTAAATTCTACCTATGACCAATCCAAAAACCCATTTGCTTTGTCAACAATGCATAATACATCCTTTGTTAAACATACAAAAGTGGACAAAGTCTATTAAGGACATTTAAAGCTTACCTCAATCAATCCTTAAATGGCGATCTATTGAATTTGAATAAATCTCTTGCATAACTTATTTAAAATGTCAGTTAAATTCAAACAGATTTTCCTATCATTCCGTCACCCTCCTCATCATTAATTACTACAGACTTTGGCCCCATTTAATATCACAGAGTAATTAGCACATACATTCATTTCTACGAAATGCAGCATTTGGAAAAAACCTCCATACATAAACAGCAAAGCCTTTCCCTTTCTACATTACATAATTGTATTTCCACACATAGACTTACTAACGTACTTCCTTTATTCAATAAAAATTGTTCCAATCCAACGGTCAAATTAACTCTCCTGGCCAACTGACCCTTTTATAACCCAAACGAAGTCAAGTCACCATTAGGAGGAAGGATGTTCCATAAGAAAAGTCCTGATGAGAATGCTAATTGGTAACAAGTTTGTAAAAAAGCTTAACCGAAAACCTCAGAAGTAAAAAGGTCAACCCACAAATACAATTGTATTAAATGAACGACAGGAAAAGTTGATTTCCGCTCTAGCTGCTTAAATAAATTTAATTTCAGATAATACATTTTTAAAAATACTACAACTGCTTAAAATTAGTATAAAGGAAGAAGGGGAATTTTTTCTTGGATTTACAAAGGAAATTCACCTGTTTAATATTTCCTAAGAAAAAATTACATATGCATCAACAGGTGAGTTCAGCTCTTCATGTCATGAATGAAGTTTTACCTAAGTTATCTACCTACACGATAACAAAGTTAGAGGAGTACTTTTTACTTTTAAGATAGTATTATATGTGAATAGGGTTCCTTTCCCTGGTCTGACTAACTCAGCAGTCTCATTACCGCACCACCATCGCCTTGCAATGTTTTTTAGGTTAAATTCACCTGCTCAAAAGCTCCATCTTCTCATAGAGCTGAATGAAATCAACCTGTTCTAATATTTATATCCTAAACCTCTACTAACTCATTCATTTTCTGAGGAAATTATTAATTTTCTTATGAAGACTTTTCATCACACATTGCGTAAATGTCGTAATGGCACAATTATGCGACAAATATGCCACGACGCGTATCTTTAAATTTGTATACAACTTGAATTTACCGCCTAATGCTTAATGAAACATTTAGCATGTTATTTCCCATACCTTGGAGTTATAACAATAGAGAGATAAAATTAATAAAATTGAATATTCAGTAGGAAACTAACCTAACCAAGAACCACAGTCTAGTCTAGGTACTAGTTAATATATAATTATAAATTACCTCTATAAAATAATCTATTCTTTACCCTTGTCTTTAGCAAAAAGCTAACTACGTAAATGTTTGTGTGTAATGAATGCAGCTACTGCTTCTAATAATTATAATACGAGTTTAACTTCTTGATGACGTAACAAAGAGTATTTATCCTCGTGGACCAAATTACATTATTTTTATCATCTGCATTTTCCTTAGTAACAACTTGCTAACAAACGATTCCACACAATAACTTTTTTTAATGAATTTCTTCGTAAGCTCCAGCTCTTAATCTATATCTTAAATAATTTGTGTGTGTGTCACACCTAAGGCACATTCTTCCATACGTAGTATTTTATCTCTACATGTTTATAAAAATAACCGGAAGTCCAACTTCACTATTAAAGTTTGCTATAAACGATAGTTGATCCTTTTCAACGATACTACATCCATCGCCTACTTCTAATCCTTGTTAGAAGAATACTCTGGCAGTGGCAATGGTGTTTTTTTGTTTTATTCTACTTTATTCTCTACTCTCTAATTTAAATGGTGAGTGAATCCATCTTAGAATTTACTTTGTGCACTTTTCCTTCTTTTTCATGTGAAACGAACCGGAGACTAAAATCCGGTTTCTTTTTTCCTCTTTTACTTGCACTTGTTTCACAATGGAAAAAAATGAACAAACATCAACGGTCATCTAAAATGCTCAAGATTTAATATAATATCGCTTAAGCGTTTTAAACATCTTAAATGTTTCATTTCTTTTCATTCCATTCTACCACAAGTGATAATGATAAAAGGGGTGCATGAAATAGTTTAGAAATAGTTTAAAGGATGAAATGCAATAAAATTCTAAAGGATTTTTCATCCACGATGAGATACAACTTACTTACTTACTATGGTGTAACTCTTCTAGAGGATTTGAGTAATTCGTCATAATAATTCATAGGCTTGTTGCAAATCTTAAACTTTTGCATATAGCAAAAGTGCAATGTAATATCAACTAGTAAAAATAATAATAATGATAATTCATCACGACGATCAGCGTCAGCCACCACCACCAGAGACCCAACCATCCATCCATCATGAAGCAATAATCTACAATCTACAATCTACACTTTTTTATCATTACAGCCATTATAGATTATTTATGCAATCGAGAATCGAATTCAACATCAAATGCTGCTGTTGTTAACATTACATTGCAACTATCCCTACCATAGTAAAAAGTCCCTTATCCTTTATATATTTATCTGTAGCTATACCTATTTAATAGTTGTGTAGTTTTTTAGTAATAAATGATCTCTTGAGTCACATCTCTCATAATAATAATAATTTGTCCTTGATTCCGTACATTACACCTTATTTCAAAATCACTAACCAACTCCACTGCCACATTGAACAAGACAAGACAACCCCACACTATTCCATATTATTATTATCATCATAATAATAATGTAATCCTTTTGCACTACTACAATTTGTAATCACTTTCGTTTCTTTATAACCGTTTTGTAATAGCCTGACTGTCTACACCGTTCAATCTGTGCCATTTTATTCCTTTTTTTCTGAAGATTTAATCACAAAATCCCTGGCTCCTTCGTTTTATTGTAATAAACTATAAACTACGATTTATTTATTAGACTTCTTCGGATGGAAACATTCACTTTCGATTAAAGATGAAAAGCATATTATGCCCCACTAGACAAAGAAAGGATAGGTTAGTTTTACTTTGTGTCGGTTCATTTCTTGTGCCAAATTTAATTCCGGCCATTTGAATAGCATCATGTCACTAACACTTTTTATTTACATGCAAAAAGGCAGATGCGAATTTATCTATTTTGATTGTCTACCAGTAATGCATTGCATGCATGGTTGCTCGTTCTCACTATATAATATAGATGTTTTTAGTATTTTTGCCCAGTTGGTTTCCTTTTTTATTAGAAATGTGTGTCAACCATCGGAGCAGCAGTCGGCCTTCCATATATTTTCATTCATCTACAATTATTATTACCTCTACTATATTATCTAATGCTTTGATAATAAATATTCATGATTTATCCCTTTCATTATTTTATTCACTACATCTCTTCTTTATTCACTCGAACATGATATTACAACTCTCTGTCTATGACAGGTTCCATTTCCATTTAATCTCGAAATGATTCTTACGAGAAATCTATTCTTATCTGAACTTAGGATATTCCTTCCATTCGTCCTTTTTGATTGTAACTCAATTCCATTCATAATATATATTATATTGAGGTATCAAGTATCAACTTGCTCTAAATACTAATTGGTTTAGTACAACTCTAGTAGAGATAAAACGTTGACCTACATTCTTTCTCCAGGGTGACCTAAGACAATCCCTTGGATTCAGTTCATAAATTGTGAATGCATAAACTCATGCGCTTAAGGACGGCTTCCAAACCGTTGTCCAAAGATATATAGTATATACTCTGTCTTCTTGCCTTACTTCTTCGTATCATAACATTACGCCTCTTAGCGGCTTAAAACCCTTTTAGATTCTACTACGAATAAACTAAGTCACACACACACATCCAAACTTTATGGACCGTAATACTATAGGAAGGAGGAAGTCCGTTGGACAATCGTAGTAGTAAGTAACATAACATGATGATGATGATGATAACAAAGGATAACATAAGGTAAGTAACCCTAAGGGGTATAGCTACAAGATAAGATAGTCTACACATAACCCTCACAATTCGAATGTCTCACAGACTCTTCTGTATGTAACTCTCACATGTTATACAATTGATAAAAAAACATAATACACAGAGAGAGGCGTTACTCACTTGACCTATTTTTGAAACCCATAAGGGTTTTTAGGCTCACACTCAACGAACTCAACACGGGATTCTCTTTTCTACAATTGTTATGTAATGATACACTCCAAGCTATGTTTAATAATAATACCTTTTTTATTTCAACGGTATATTTGGGCCAGGCCAACTAAATTCGAAATTTCCTAGACAGTTTATTTTAATCATCCTTCTATCCTATACTGCGGGTAGGTAAGCCCCTATCTAAATTGTATTCACTTGTTGAGTCTCTCTCATCATATTACGATTGTTATCCATTCTAAGAATAAAATTCATCCATGATGATGATACGGGTGGGTTCAGAAGGGTACACCCAACCCATTGCATTGGATCACATTATTAATACAGAAGTAATGAAGGATTGTAACTTGAGAGGGATGACCTGGGAGAAATGTCAAAGTTCATCATGAGCTAATAAAAATAACCTACTTCAACCCTTAGATTGGGTGGGCCTATATATACCTAAAATATAAGTAAGTACCTACATGAGAAGATGAGTAGGTCCATCCAACCTGCCAGTATGTGTATGTTATGATGAGTGACCTAAATTCCCCACCACTTTTTCTATCTCTCATCCGTCCTACTAAATCTTTCCAGATTTTATTGACTTCCCGCATTTCATGTGGGATTTACTACTAGAAAAAACACATACGACCCGACCCGTATCTTCTGTACTACAAGAACGTACTTAAAATTTATTGTGTATTCTTACATAAAAAAACACACGAGGAAAACATAATAGTGCATTCTTAAGTAACACCGATCCAATGTTCAATACATGCATCGTCCTCGTACGTGGTTTTTCAACAATTCAGATCGCATTGGGGATCGAGCTATAGAATTTTATTGAATGGGATTAAGAAATTGAGGTCAGAGTTTAAAAAAAAACAAAACCACACACTACAAAGATTCTTTCCCCCACCGAACCGACCTCACATTGTTCCCAAACATAAATATAAATACAAATTTCAAACACACAATCATAATAATGCATCATCCGAATTTCATATTTAAGTTAAAAAGCTTCTTCTTCTTGGGAGAGATGCCCAAACATAAAGTGTGCTCTATCCTGTGAAACAAATTATTTCCCTTTTTGTTTTAATCTTCGAACTAGGTCAACTTATCCCGTAGAAAGGAAAAGCCTACAGCGGAGATTCATGACCTGACCCATTTCATAATAACATTTTTATAAACACAGAGTGAACCCAAAGTTAAATGCGTCCTATCCTAACTCAACAAGGAAGAATTAATTTTTGGCAGTATCAATATCATCAACCCAGAGCCAAAAACGTGTCTCTTAATCTTATCTTCTTCTTTCCCTCCGTACCATATATATATATATATATATATATATAAATATAAACATATGGAAAGCAATTCCTTCCTAAAACATTTTAACAATTATGCAGAAAGCACACAGTTCCTTTCCAAACTTAATCAAATGAATTAGCTATATAATGTAAATGTCAACAGTAGTTGACTAAAACTAAAAGTGAATTCATCCAAGGCTATTCATTCTTATCAAGGAAGGGGCGGTCATTAAAATTTCAAATTTCAAACTTATTCAATTCCATGTAAATCCCTGTAGTCACTCAATAATTTTTTAAAGTTAAGCAGATATTCCCTTTAAATTTTTTAAGTGCAACTTCCATGAAGTAGAATCCCCCCACCGCCCCTGAACTATAGCATATTATTGGTCCAAATAAATATTATTGGATTATCGATAGGGAATATTCAGCACGTATCTCTGTAATTCTCGACACTCGACACACATAATTATTAAAATTGGGACTATCCCCATACATCGATATGAATGCTTAAATTGTTTCACATTAAGGCTTAGGCTTACAACAAATCCCCACAAGTACAGTAGTGCACACACTACTACACCCTCAACGGGTCTGACGTCACTCTTTATAATAGCACATCTTGAAATTAATCATATTCTCTACCTACCTATACCAATATATGCTCTTCTACTAACAGAACAGCATAACAAAAAACCCTAACGATCAACAATGAATTCCGTACACATTTTGCTGACTCTCATCTCTAATCTCTATGTGTAGTCAAATGGGGCCAACAATAATAATCGAAAGGAGTGACTTGGAATTTTATCCAAATATTATAGAGACTCAACTTCATAGCCAAGTATTAAGAACAACCTGTCATACCATCCAATTCAATCCAATCCACTCATAGAATGCTAAACTATTTCCATGCAATGTATTACATAGTTTACTGAACCCAACACTCATAATATACCTAAAGAAAGGGCATTTGAACTTTGAACGAGGTCAGGAATGAAAAACTTTTTCAAATTATTTTAAAAATCCCCGCTCCTTCCAACTCCTACACTTAAATTAAACTTTAAGTGTAATAGTACGTCTTTAAAAACTAAAAGTTTGTATGAAATTTACTCTTCACAAAGGAATTAGGACATTTGCCCATAGGTGGGTGGAGAGTCCTAGTGAGATCAACAATGAATATCAAATTCACGTTCATTTACTCCATTATTCAACATTGAACAGTTTTCAACCTATATGCTAATGGTGTAAGACATGTGTGTACACATACATTCAAATTTGAAAAATATATATACCAAATTCAGATGTACATGTAAAAAAGGAAGAGGTACAATAATGCAATTTATACATACTACATATATCATTACATTTATTATTACATTGCTAATTCTCTGTATTGCGAATTTCGCGAGTAACAAAAAAATCCACATTATTCTTCTCCCTATGCTATGTCTCTTTGTAGGCACTTGAGTAACATTAAGTAACAACTACCTACATACTTAAATGTAGATAGGTATCTGTTTGTATATATATTGCGAAAAATTGCACAACTTCCCTTTCAATCCTCTCCACTTGCAAGTACATTTTTGCACATGCAAAATAAATCCTGTGTAATTTACTATCCATCCTACCATGTAACATTAGAGATGCATACTGAACATCGAGTTAAGTCTTTGAGTTATAAAAATAAATTACTATTACTACTCAATGCGGATGGATACGTGTGTATGGATAGTGCGAAATTTACTATTTACTCACTCGTCTTTTTTTACACTATCGGACCAAATAATATTCGCAATATGGTAATAAAATAATAATAATGCATAAACTCAACACCCAGACTCTAATGCATAATGATCGAAGCCAATTCAAAATTATGCAGTGACAGGACACAACACACAATTTTGCATGTCACACACATCACATCACATGCATATGAAATCCGGTGGTGGTTTAGTTTCCAATTCAGAATTCGCAATAACATTAAACGCAAAATGAATGGGGAGACTCGGATGAAGTCACAATAAAAAAAATACTTTCACTCCATGCATACTGTCTTTCAGGTACCTACTTCCCTACACGCCTAAAATTAAATAGATTTTTTTTCAAATGCACTTCTAACGCATTGTTGTACCAATAAACCATTAACAATGCGAATTTAATTTAACCTAACGATTCAAATCTCAATATGATTTTTTCCTCCAAAATAATTCCTCAATGAATGAAACGCGTTAAAAATTAGATTTTCAGTGCGATATTCACACCAGAGAAAAAAAACACAATAATATATGTGCCAAGTGCATGGGGATTGATTTCATTGTTAGTAGGTAAAGTGTAACAAGTTACTCAAGTACGGAGGAATTAAATAAAATTGCAGTAAGCAAACTTGAGACACTTCCTTCCCGTTGACCTCATTAAAGCCTTTGATTCCCTCTCACACCTTATCCTACCCTAATGCTAATGTGAAAAACCATAGGTGACATTTATTTAAGGACCCCTCTGCCTATTATACATTGCCCCATCCATGCACTCTCAAAGTTTACTTCCAGTTTCCCATGTTACAATTCACACAAGAAAACACATCCCTTTGTGTGTGCATTATTGCAAATTATTGCAATCCTTATACAACTCACGATTACATAAGCCATCCAATCTAAATCTAAAGGTGAAGTAATCTTTGCAACAATGGTCTAACAATGTATAAGGTAAGTTTGTGCAGCAAGCCAAACAGGTTTTAGTATTGAGTATAGTACCATAGATATAGATATCAGTACATAATAAGCTCCATACATAATGCAATAGGTAAGAAAGAATACGCATTGCCATATATCTTATTATTGCAAAATCCTCTTAAGTGTAAGAAGGTAGACAGACAAAAGAGATGAAATAGCAGAAATGGACTCTCTCACGTCATGTCACAAGATAAATTCAAAATTGAAAGCCATGCAAATTTTTATTTTTCCAACCTTCGCCTATTTCTCAGTTAACAACAAAACAAAAAAGCACACACATTATTATACCATCCATACATACACATTACAGGCTATACAAATCCAATCCAATTCACTACTGCCATATTCCACCTTAATAAGATTAGATTGGAACAAGTGCCACACTAACTAAACTAAGTAAATTATCTCACCACAGAATGCAACACATAGATGTATACAGATATTTCTTTTAAAAAACTATTATCACCTTTAAATTTACGGAAAACATAAAGGGGCACTTTTAAATGCAATTTAATGTTCAAAGTCATCCAACCATTAAATCTTCTCTTCTAAATTTTTCTCACCTTCCATTTTTATGCAGGCAGTGTTAAAACCTCCTAATTTTATAAATACCCAGAGTATGATTCACCATTGTAATAATAAAATTATGGATGACTGTAACAGTTCCTCAGTGTGGTATACGGTGACCCAATTGGACATCCTCAAATCAAATGGACAATCATATTATTTCGTGCCCAATGCATCCAACTGCCATTATGGTCATCCGTGTATCCTTTTACTATAATATTTACTTGTATGTACGTGTGTATTTGTGTACAAATGCAAATCAAAGATCCAAACTGCTTCTACTGATTAATCAGGGCATAAAAAACATTTTACGAAATCGTAGCTAAATTATCAAGAAAGGTCAAGCGTTTTATGGAAAACAAGCTGCGTTTTTATTATTTTTTATGAAAATTCCCAGAAGTGTTTATCCATTTTTTTATCTATTTAGGTAACAACATGATTTCAGTTAGGTTTGTGCACTTGTACGCATCCCAGGTTTCGTTGTCCATCAACCGACCATACCAGTTTGGGTCAATAAAAATGCCCCCAATGTTGTGTTTACTCATCAAATATTATTTTTATACTTGCAACTTCTGTACAACCAAACAAACTTCTGTGTCCAACTCGTTGCAATTTTTTCCTAAAATCCGTTGCAAAAATCCATTTCTTTCCCTTTCTCTCTTTCGAGATACAAAAATCATAATTCATTTGGTTGAACTTGAGCTTTGACTTTGGGCTTAGGGATTTGAAATCCTGCCAAAGTATACACAAATCAACTAAAGTCGTTATTCATTCAGTAAAAAGTGACTATTCAACATGTTCAAAGTCATACCTCAATCTTCTTAAGTATTGTAATATATATTAACCACCTAGTAAACATGAAATTACATCACTCTCTTTAACTCCATCCAGTTACTGCATAACAATTAACCGTTAATCTGCACAATAATATTTGAAAACTGCACTGCAGAGTAAAATTTTCATATAATTATTAACACAATAACGATTCATTATTCTCTCAGATTAATCGAAAGTGTGAATAGCGAAATTGAATTTTTTTTAAAGTCCTTTTAGAATTCATAACAATTCATTTTTATTACTTTAATAGAAAGCTAAATTTTATTGTTTCTTCTTCAATTCTCAAATAGAGAAGTTTTCAAGTTAGTACGAAAGCTCGTGCTTGCTTTATACCTAGATATCTATTTGTTTTCTAAAACCATTCACAATCGATTTTTAATTTGAAAATTCGAAATTTTTTTCTCGCAAGTTTCAAATTTCAAAACAACTCACTCAATCCTTATAAGGGTTGACACTGTCATAAATACGATACATATATAACCCCATCCAATGACTAATCCTGCTTGAACGAAGCGTAAATGAATCAATAATTGATAACAATTAAACCATTATCAAACTTAAACTGCATCAGACTCTGCTCTTGCTGAAGTACAGTAGTGATCATCAATAAATGCACAAAAAATAACTTTCGCTTGGATTGGATTGCCCTACTGACATACATTATCACTTTTCGCTTATTATTTAACCCAACTCAGCTTCTACTCTAGTATAGTATAACCCACAATTAGTGGCGTTTTCTACACCAACCTTACACAAAAAATCTACCATCTTCTCTTTAAACATTTCTTAGGAATTATTCAAACTTCCTAGCAGATTGTTTCATATGATTTTTACCCTTTTTATTACTTAATATATAAAAATTCAAACTGCAGATTTAAAATAGGTGCGTTACGCAATAATACATCGTAAAACTAAGTACTAGTACTAAAGTGATAGTTTGTAAAAGAGCATTAAATAAAAGAAGATGACAAGCAATTTTTACTCCCAGAATTGAGTTCAACTATCAATCAGATTTTATTTAATTCTGTTGAAATTACGCAATGAAATAGCAATGTCTAGCTAGTTCCAACAATAAAGGCTAAATTTGTTTTAAAGAGCGACTAAAAAGCGCACTACTGCAGCTACCATATAGCTTTAGTAGCTGAATGAATAGATAAAATTATGAAAGAGATTTAATGACAAACTATATGTTCCTCCCATATAGACAACTAACTAACTCCGTTCTTATTCATTACCTAATTTTTACCAGCAAATAAATACATCTGCAAACTGCTTCTGCTACTATTAGGATAAATGACATTTATTAAGCAACCCTATAGTCCGAGTATACGTATTGACGTATGGCCATTTGAGTTTACCATGATCATAATGATATAAACTATGTATGGGCAGTTAGTAAATTTTAGAAAGGAAATTCCTTTAGGAATTGCTCCTGCCGCAACGAGATTGTATTAACAATTGGAAAATATCTTCTTGGATAATAAAATTATATAAAATCTTGTCTAGTCCACCAACAACTGCAATTCCTCTCTCTCTCTCTCTGAGGAGGACAGGATGAATGCGTTTATTATTATTATATCTCCTCCAATGATGATACTTAAATAACGAAGATACCATAGGAAAGGATATTATTTTGTTATTTAGTACAGAGCGACTCGAGAATAAATGGTTAATATAGAATTCATTATTTCATGATGGGGTCAAGGACTAGTTCATCCAATCTACGAATTTATCTAGACTATAATATTATATACACTTTTTCTCTGATATGTTAGAACAAAAATATATCATTTTGTTATTCTTCCTTTTATGCTAATTCATTTTTATTTGTTATCATCCCACTCAATCAGTACATTTTGATTTCAATCTATTCAATTCATATCAAGCTAAACATTCAACACTTGCTAACCTACGATTAAATCTTTAGGAAATAAACTCCCTTTCATTTTAACTGATTGAAAGTTGGGGTTTTTAAATTTTATCAAAAGGTGGGAGTATGTTGTGGTTGGTTATATAAACTTCTTGAAAAGGTCAAAGGGGTACTGAAAAACTATTTCAAAGAATGTGAAAGCATCACAAGTTATGAGTTCGTAAATAATTTAAAACCTCATCTACACAAGGAAAGTTGTAAAAGAGTCAAACTCTATTGGTGAGAGTGCAGAGTTGCAAAAAAAGACGAAAGAAGATATGTCTGGAATAAAAAAAAGTTTAGAAAGTTTTAAAATATACGGAAATAAAAAAGTAAAGAAGCCAGTCGGGCTTTTTGAGACGGAAAGGAATCAATAAAGGAAAACTCTAAAAGGATAGAGAGAGAGAGAGTACTTAAAGCATAGTGTCTGAGTTTACTACTTAAAATCATGAGATTGAACAAGTGGTGTTCGGGTAACGCGAGTAAAAACTTGTTAAAGTATTCAAAGAGCTATTCGAACTGTCTGCCACTGGGTTTAATGTTGAATGTGAAATGTTTTCTAGGAAATGGAACGAATTTGTCCCTAAGGTTAGGGTTAACACGGAAAATTCCAAATGGGTAACAAACTTGATAAAGAATAGGAAACTGGGTCTCTTTATTTCTCTCCCTGCGCAACCCGAATTCGGGTAGACGGGACTTGGGTTACGATATACCACCACTACTTCATATACATACTTAACCCATATCGGGCATAACATTGCACTTATCGGTAGTGTTATGTTGCACGAGAGTAATAGACGACGTGTCCCGGATAAATATCAAATGCCAAGAGAGAGAGAGAAAGAAAGACCGACTTTCGAAATGAGGATAGTGAACCAGGCCAGGTTCAACCCGAATTATATTATGCGGGTTGTCCCTACACACAATATAAACCCATTTTATATATTGCAAAAGCCCTTATTCTTTAGAAAAATTTATATGCAAATGAGAAATGTACTTTAATGCTTTAACTCGCTTCCGCTTTTAACTCTAAACCAAGAAAAGTCACTCACTCACTTCCTGTCCTATAAAAAAGGGAAAAGTCTCGATACCAAACCAACACACAGACCTTGAGAGTGATTTGATTACTGATTGCTTACGTAATTTACATAAAGTTACATTAGGGTTCATTTGTATAGGAGAAAAACAAACACGTTCATTTCACAGACTACACATCATATCGTATATCACACAGAACACATTAGAGTCAGTTAGGTAGGTGCGTCATCATCTGTGATCTGATCATCATC
Source organism: Isotoma caerulea (assembly GCA_034696405.1). Taxonomy (NCBI): domain Eukaryota; kingdom Metazoa; phylum Arthropoda; class Collembola; order Entomobryomorpha; family Isotomidae; genus Isotoma; species Isotoma caerulea. The sequence goes on from JAQFZZ010000518.1 coordinate 15,383, forward strand.
AATACACTTCCATTCCATGCCAAATACTTATCAAAGTACTTTCATCCTCACATGTGAAATATTTAGGAAGGAAAATGTCAAATATTTATCTAGCTTCCATCCAAGGGAAGGAAATAAAATACCCGTTTTCCACTACAAAATTGAATAGGAAATAGCTTCGGGTACAGGACGAAAAAAAGAGACTGACTGAATGGAATTGGAATGCAGTTAGGCACCAAAGAATTCAATACCAATACTACTATAGTAGCATATAGATGTATACCATGAATGATAAGAGATTCCGGGTAGCCTTGAAAAAGTGAGACCGAATCGGGTAGAAACTAACCTAGCCTTCTATATCACCCGGGTAAAAAGTAATATACTATAAAAGGTTGGATTGTCTGGTGTCTCCTATGCAGCTATATAGTGCAAATGCACATTATAGAATCGTCCCATAGGGTTCAAAGCCGCCTATACACGATACATACATGGTGCGATGATATCGATCGACCCAGTGTTTGACGTCAAAGGAAGAAGGGCCCAACGGACAATCCTATCACCTAACTCCTTTCCTTTCCTCTTGTAAGTAATGGAGTTTGGCCTATTTTTGGAATAAAACCCGAATCCGGGTATTCTGCCGGTAGTACAGTATACGATATGTGTGTACCACCACCGCCGCCGTCGTACTATCCTCTCCACCCTCCAGCCAAGGTACTATGTAACTACCTCTACTACTAACTCTTTGTTCTATAGCTTTGGCCTTACTCAAAGTAACCTTGACTAGCCTAGGCTGGCTGCTCCCATTTCCCTCGACTGACTACACACCACAACCTACTTTTCTTTCCTTATAATACCCGGACCCTATTCAATATATTATTTCCTACTCTTCTACTACCCGGATTACCCGGAATGTCCATACACTATTCTACTCATTTCTCAGAAGTTCCTCTTATTTCTACTATTCTATGGCCTTGGGAATACACCAATCTTCTTCCTCCTTTTTTTCCTCCTTATCAAATTCCACCGTCTGTCTTAAGTACCTTCATAGCCTAGATTCTAGATATCTTTTATCCTTCCTTCCAGTGTAAATCCACTACAATTTACCCTTTAACCTTTCACTTCTATCTATGTGGGTACCAACAATAAGTACTTACACAACTATACAGGAAATGCCAATAGCCTGAGTGGAGAAACTACACCACACTTTCTCATTACCAAATTCTGTATAGTCCGGAAGGAAGGAAATGTCTGACAACTTTAACAAGAACAACCACCACTGCCATGCCTACAGACAAGCCATACATACAGTACCATGAGACACATCAAATTACATTATTTTACAACTAACTACATACACACTGAACTGTTCTTTAATTTGAATCTAACTTTTCACAAAACAATGGTGAAACCAATCTATTCTCCAAGTAACCAACTCATTATTATGAGGGAACAACAGACAAGTGGATTAAATAAAACCCTTGAAATCCATCCTTCTACCCACGCATGTAAATAATTCTACTATCCACTATTCAAACTACCATTTCAAGGCTTTCTAGAGAGGAAAAGTTATTTAGAAAGATAACAAATAAATCTCATCCTCTAAGCCAAACAGTTTACCACTCGATCATAACAGATCGTCCCATTCCGTAATCTCAAACATCAATATATTATTTCCAAGGTGGACAAACTGTTTTTCAAACCCGTTTACCTACTCCAACGTTATTATTGTTATGAATAACTGATAATTAGCATCCTGTATGAATAACAAAGTCATCAACAAAATCACCACACTGACCCATTACGGTCCATTTAAACCCGAACGTTTCAAAAG
>JAQFZZ010000519.1:0-17192 GCA_034696405.1 Isotoma caerulea
TACAAAAAATATAGTCATGAATAATTTCTAGGTCGTTATGGGTTTCAAAATTGACGACGATTTAAAATTTAGTTTTTAAACCATTTAATCATTTACAGAAAAAAAGATTAAAACGGTAAATTGGTTTCCTTTTCATGCACATATACTTACCAAAATTCAGAGCAGAATATATTTACGTGCATGACTGATCTACTATTAAATTTGAAATTGTACTCTTTTCTTTTCTATACCGGTAGTAATAAACCATAAACAGTAATATGAATATTTTCGTCTTAAATATATCAATTAATGAAACAAAGATGCACTGATTGAGTTTATTTACTTTATAGAGTTTAACTCTGGGCAAAATCGTATGAAAAAGTTTCCTTCATTAAAAACGTTTCCCAAACCGGCCTTACCTGTGAAATCTAAAGCTGCTGAAGTAAAACCAAAAATCGTGGTCCAACAAAGGATATACCAGTAGACAGCAAGTTTCATTGCTGCCTACGGTTTTGTCGTCCGCCGGATGCCACTCAACAATTTCGATGGGTATTATAAAATGAAATTGCAACTTTAAAGGTTTTATAACACTTGGAATCGGGATTTCTCCAGCAAACAGATGAATGTCAACGATCGTAACCGTAAACAAACAATAGGTTTCCCGGAGTTGATAAATCAATAAAGTCCATCTCATAAATTTTTCACCTTTTACTCTTATACATGTACCAATTGCAGGTATGAAACTTATTAGACTTGCACAGTGTCGCAATTCGTTCATTTCTATCCGATGCAATTAGAAATTAAATCAACCTGGTGGTAAGTTACCTCTCATAATTTCAAATTATCGAATTTGACCCATATAATAAGGACTGGAAAACCGTTTAAGAACTGTGATTATCGAAGCGTGTTTGACAACTCTTAAAGCACGACTACTATCACATTACCACGCTGTCTTGTGCGTGGGGAATTATCATTATTAGGAAGCCACGGAATGTAAACCTGACACCTGACAGTTTGACAACAGATCTGGTAAAGGGTGTGTAAAAATATTATAAAATTTTGCAATGTAGCTATTTCGTCCACCCAGAACAACTCCAATTCAATACATTTGGGGTCAGGCAAGTAATGAATAGCGAAATAAGTTTTGCATGATACACCACTGAACCCTTCCATGAAAATGGTATTTTTGTATTCAGGTGAATAACATGAAAAAGAGGTGGTCAATAGTCCGACCGGATAGTCCTACCTGGTTTATCACCTCCACATCTAACTAATCAATAATCATACCTTTTTATATAAAAATGTGTTACTGCATGCTGTTCCCAGAACATAGAAATCGGCCCATAAGATATGTTATACTCATTTCCATTAAAAAAGAGCAAATGAATTTCTACATGCATGCGAGATGTGAGAGAGAACCTGTCCAATTTACTTGACTGGTTAAAGGTCGGCTGTACGCATTTGAACTAGGTACTGCACAGATACTGATACTAAAAATTAAGACCTGAAAACCTCAAATCCCTTTCACAACTGGTCGAAGGCTCACGAGTCAATTGTAATGGCATAGTGGATCAGGATCAGCCATTTTTTTCGAAGAACTGGAAAGAACTTTCGTAATTGCTTATTGCTTCGTATGATTTATGCCTACAAAAATACCCTTTAACGACAGAGTTACCTATCCAAAAACGTTTGTCTATATCGCATAATTTGTCAGCCACGCAACGCTTTAACATTAACCTTTCTAAGCTAAGGATTCAGATTTCAAATTTATTAATAATTTGCAATCAATCAAAGCATAACAATAATAAACTAATGATGACAAATAATTTTTGTTGAAATTTGTAATAATTGAATTTTGTAATTAAATATTACAAAAAAATAGAGATAAAAGGTTTTTACAAGCCATTGTTTACAAGCTTTGTGAAGCTGCTTTTTACTCCAGCTCTGGGTTAGTAATTATTGCATACAGGTGAGTATAGGGTTCATCACATTCATCGTTCAAAAGTTTTTGTTTGATTCTAGTTCACTTTACCATCGATCACACAAAGGTTTAATCAGCATAGTACATGGATACATAGATTTTTTACACTCGCTTCCGGTTTTACTCATTTTCACAATTTAGTTCATTCTTGCATCAGCTAAGCCTCGTTATTATGTTGTTAGCAATGTACCACCTTATGCCAGCTCTATTTTAATGTTATTATTCTCCTGCGGTTAATTGATTAATTAATTTGATGGAATTCCGCACTGACAGAAAAATGTTAGGTGAATATATTCCCATTTTAAATTGGAATGCATCTTACTTATGTCATAACGACATTGATACAAATACTTTCCAATGGACAGATTGTCTTTTTATCGCCTCCTCATTCATATTGATGGATTTTCTGAATTTTCAGAAAATAGTATTCATGTTAATTCCCACATCTTTGTTGCGTGTTTGTAAAAAGGAATGGCTGAAAAATACCACAAGGACCAAAATGTACAACAGTAATAATAGCATTTTCATAGTCATTTACCAAAAATAACCTTAAAAAATTTACATCAATGATTCCGTATGGCGTGTGATATAGCAACTTATAGCCAATAATCTCCAATGTTCACTTTGTCGAAAGCTTGTAAGTTATGTTTTCCTACTTTTTATGTTCGTTTGTAGACAATTATTTGTGTGTTGTACCATAAAAGCTGAAATATATAGTAATCGCCTAATGTTTATATAATTTTCTACTAATGAGAGGACTGAACGACAAAATAGAGCAATATGGAATGTTTACTGAACATTCCAGGACTCATGGTATCGTATGCATGTGTACTTATATTGGGTTCACGTCTATTGACAATTTGATTACATCAAAGACATATTTATCGTCTGTTAAGTGAATTAAGAAATTGCTAACAATTTTATATATTAGACAAACATTTTCAATATATTTTTCCGTTTAATTTTAACTTCGCCTTAAATGACTAACCCTAAATTGTAAGTGTATATTGGGTGAGATTTTAGTTATGACTGTGAAGTAGGATATTATAGTTTTTTTAGGGTTTTTTTTATATTGAAGTACTTAATTACCCTCATTTGTGAATGTACCTTCAATTATTTTTATAAAAACGATTAGCTGCAGATGAGGCAGACAGGAGTCAACCAGTCACCAGTGTATACAGCCCAGCCAGACAGCAATTTATAGTAATCGATATTGCTTAAGATCTCGGCTCAATTCAATTAATGATTAAGTGTTAAATAAATACCCACAAATCCAGATCAAATCAAACATGACTTTACAATGTTTCATCACTTGACCATTCACTCAAGCTTGCAAAATAAAGAAAATGAATCTTAATTGCTAGTTAGTGTTTTGAAAGTAAAAGCCAAAAAACGTATAGTGTATCGAGATTTTTCTCTAGTTTCATATTCAATACTACAAACTCCGTCCTTTTACTAATCGTGGTCGTGCTAGTCATGAATTAAGTTGTTTAATAACTTCTAAACTGCAAAAACGTAAGAAGAATTTTAGGTGTCAAAGTAGCTTTTGGGGGCATAGTGGGATTAATTGGTACTAAAAACTGCTAAATAAGCGTTTTGGGTGCATGATGTGTTGGATTTTGGCGAATACGCATTTTAGGGGTAGAATCAGCGATACAGTTTAAAACTAGTCATAGTACTTAGTTGAAGTTGAAGATTGTAACCCTTCCAGTTGCCATGATTTTTGTAAAAATGGAAATGGCACACTCGTATTCGCATTCTCAATCATATACATCCCCGATCCCACATGAACATCTTTAATAATGAAGTCATGTTAAATCATGCATCGAAACCGTTTAAATCTTGCTAATATTTGAGTTCTAGCCTTTACGACGCTTGTAAATTACGCATCAGCAGAGACACTACAAGCGTTCCAAATTCATGAGTTTTGTTATGCTTTTGCCCTGGATGTGGATGAAGGACGCATTATCTGATATCAACTTTGTTTATAACATAGAATAAGAAATGCTCTCTCCTACTATTGAACATGGTGAAGGAGGTTCGCCCCGCGAAAGTCAATTGCGTATAAATTTCAAGAAAAATTCTCTAGTTGTTTTTCTCTATTTTTAAACTCTTTTCATACCGAAACATCGAACTTGTGTAAGAAGAGGCCAACCTGTTGCATTAAGCATGTGACCTTTCACCTCTGTCGTGAATTCAACTCAAGGGTGCAAGCAGAGAGTAAAGGACTGAAACAGAAGAAAACGTACAAGAATGGAAGAAAGCAGTTCAGAAGGTGCTGGAGCTGGTGTCCTCGACGAGGAAGAAAGTCGACCAGTTTTGGAAGCCAAGTATGTTTACATCTTGATGAGTAAGGATCATCGAATCTCAAGAAATAGAAGGGCTGAGTGGTTCTTCTCACGTTTTGGCTCCCTCGTCACTTTACCCAAAGATGCTGAAATTACCTCGGTGGTTAGTAATATTTTTATATTCTTGCCACTTTTGATTTTGAACGCTTGATGAAATATGTGTCAGCTTTAATCAATGATCGTAATTGTTGAGAGAGCTTTGAAATTTAAAATGGAACAAAATCATTGTAAAAAGACTACTATGGAACACAACATTGCTTGATTTCAATTGCTAATATTTTGCATTTTTTGCAGGGAGAAAGTGTGGACTTCCATGTCGTCTCGGCTATACCCAGCAAACCACCTGCAGAATGGTCTCCAAAAACTAGACACTCGTATAGGTGAGTTAAATTCCATTTCGAACAATTAATTGTAGAGATTCAATTGAATGTGCTTAAAAGAATTTGGAAAAATCACATTTCATATAAGAATAGACGTCATAGATATGTAGAAGTATTAAGGTTGAGCAGAGCAGATGGAAGCTTACCAAAGCAACGGTAAAGGTGATTGACAAAGACAGTCTCTCCCACCTTTCACCTGCTTTTACCAAAACTTTTATATTAAAAATTAAATGTCCTTAAACTGTATAAAATAAAAGTGTGCTTTACATTTTTAAAGCATTTACCTACTAAGAAATTTTATAATACAGTAAACAGACGAACAAATAAATTTGATGCAAAATGAACCTTCAGTTTTACGAAATAAAAAAAGTTGCTTAAAAGTTAATTATGTATTAGTATTGTCATGTGTTTAGTTATGGAATTGATCTGGATTGGTTTTTCAGGTATCGGATAACCACTAACACTATCGTGACTTATCTCTCTAGACGGTATCGAGTTGTGTACTGTATTGATGTCAGTCCATCAGTTGCTTCAGTGGTATAAAAAAATTATGTGCTTGTATAATATTTACATAAGCTTAAATTACTAAAGAAGAAGATGAGTAAACGTCAAAGTATTTTATAATCTTAACAGGATGTTCAAGGCGGAACTGTTGTGTTCGACAGAATATTTCACGCTCTCAGATCTAGTTTAGACGGGTTAATGAGGCCTGTAAGTCTTCATTTAATAAGTAAGGCGTTGAATATGATCAGTGGTAATTTATTGTTGATTTTCATTTGTAGTTTTATATACCGGGAAGTACCACTATTTTTCAACCGAAGATATTTATCACTGTGATTACTCACTCCCCATTTGTTGCTTCTGTTGATGATGAGGTATTTTTGCGCAAAATATGATGAACAATTAAAATATTTACACTTTTAGTAAATTATATCCCTTTTAACAGGTGATACTACAAGGAAAGCTCTTGGGGCCATCGACGTATGATAATATTTTACACGCTGTTTTTCAAAGACTGAATTTTATTGAAAATAAAATGGCTGACATGACGTCTACCTTGCTTCAAAAACTTGATGGAATGTATGATGTACGCTGATTTTATGAAACCATTTCGATAGTCTGTCCACAAATCCGAGATTTCTGATTTGAGCATTGTGATATACTAAAACAAACCATATAAAATTTACAATTCTAGAACAACGTGTCATTATTTGATGGCGATGAAGACTCTCCAGTTCCAAGCAAGTCATCCATCGCCGTAAGCTCGGATTTTAGCCTAGTAGATTTGCTCAAGCAGGCACTGATCGCATTAAGTCTTTTGCCGGAAAATTCTTCTTCTGGTAATTTATCAGAAATTAAGTATTTATGCTAAAAATGTATCGGGAGTTCAGATAGTATTAAGTTTATAATTTAACGTGTAGGTTTAGTAATTCTGACTGATGGAGTTGTAAGCGTTCCCGACGGAAGATATTTAGATATTATTTTATCGCAACTACGCTATAATACCGTTTCGTGTTCATTCATTCAACTCTCAAGTCCGTTTCATCCTCATTTATGTCATGGGGCTGTCCCGTATGCGGACCTTATGCGGTTTATTGCTTCAGCAACTTTTGGAGCATTTTTGACTGAAGCACCGGAAATCGTAATGAACTTAATAACTAAAAATATCTTAGATCAGTAGTAGTAAAGAAATTGAAGTTTCAAACATTTATCTTACAAACTATAGGTAGAGTCTACAATAGCTGAGATGAACGTGTATCATCAGGCATTTCTCGCGTGGAGCTTTCAAAGCTCGGATTCTAGTCAGGCTGATTTTGCTCCGCCAGTTTCAGCCGCCAAACCTGGAGAGTGGTCAATACGGTACGAAATTATTATTCATAAACCTTTATCGAAATAAAAATAAAATGATATTCGTTTTGTTTTTTTAGAAACAAATGCTTCTTTACAGTACGAGATATGCCTATTGTGAAGAAACAACAATATGCCAATCCCCTCGCTGTGGATTATATGAAAGTTTTATCCTGTCGTCTTAGAGAAGGATTCATGATTAAAGTAAGATTTGAATTGAATATCAGCAACAATCTTTGAACACAACTACGTTTATATGTTTTATCATTGATAAAACTAAAAATGTAAATTTCAAATGAAAGATTTTCATATTTTATAAAAGTTTTTAAAATCAATCGACACGTCTGAAATCAATTGATTGTTTAATGATATACCAGAGAACAATTGCATATTATTTATTGTGGTATTTTAGTTTTAGTTAGTCTAGAAGTCTTATTTTCCTTTCATTTTTACGTAGTTTTTCAAAATAGATAATGCTAATTCAAAGTAGTACAGAAACGCACTTGAATTATTTACCCAATTTTACTAGCCGGGTTAAGACAAACTAACGAGTCCTAATACTATAGATAATTAAAATTTAAGACTAATTGAGCAAACAAATATACAATCTGATTTTTAATTCCAGGAAATCAGTTTAACCCCAGATGAACAATATGAGATAAAGCTCACATTACCGTGGAAGTTTTTGATTCAGCTGGAATACGTTTTAGTCACAAGCAAAGCTCCCGATTCAAAAGTGGAGTGCATCTTATCCTTGGAAGGCCCTTATGACTTTCTGCACGATGTGACGTGTTTAGCAGGAAGAGCTTTTCCGTCTTTTTACAGGCAACTTATGGTGAATCGATTTTGGGCGACAAGAAAAAACTTATCAGAATCGGATAGACTACTTGTGCACCTTAATTCCTTCTCGTCCAACTCTGCGTATTACAACATTCCAGATAGCTTGAGAAATGGGGTTCCACTTTTTTACTTTTCGCCAAGCTCGTCTGTTCCAATTTTGCAGTCAAGGTTGATAAATATTTGTAAATGATAACAAAAAACACAGCTGATTTTAGTTAATTCATTGAATAAATTAGTTGATTTAATTCTAATGTATTCTTTCGCTTCCAGTGATTTTCCTTATCCTCAGTTTGCTCAGTTCTGGAAGCCGGTTTGTATGCTAGACACAACAGTTTGGCAGAAATGGATGCACACACATCGTATAGGGATAATCTTGGAACATGATCACCCATTACCGAAGTACGTCTTTTGCCGACCAGTCATCATACTACTTAATACTAACTCGTCTTTAGTTGCATAATATAATTTACATTACAACTATTATTGCCTACATTTTAGACATCTACATTTCCCTAACTCAACGGGAAGGTTTCACGTCATATTATGCCGTCAAGCAGTTATGGCACTTAATACGCTTCTTAAAAACATGAGCTCTTTCGTTTTAGTTGAGAACCACTCGTACGTTACACTTATGTACAGGTATGAACATCATTTCTTTCTATATTCATTCATTTCTTATTATAATTTGTTGCAGACGCAATTGGTTGATTTTTAATGATACTGTATAATTGCATATTAATACAGTGAGAACGAGAAAACACCGTTTTCTTTCTACATAATACGTGTGACGTCCAAACCCCCATACGTTGTACTTCGATTAGCTTTTTTAGTTGGAACTCCAGGAAATCTGAGACATCAGACTGTTTCTGTACTGAGAGAAAAAATTACTACTTTAACTTTTCCACAAAGACTGAAAGAACCTCCACGATGGCGATTTCCTACTAATTTAAGCACTTCTACTTCTGAACAATCTAACAAAGCAACATGGTCTGATATGCCTTGTTGTATTATCATGCAGAAACCGATTGAAAAAATTCTGATTAGGTAAAACGACGATTTTTGGCTTTGTACAAAACCTTCATTTTTGTGCTAGAAAATAATGTTCTATGAATTTTTTTAGGTACGACAAAATTCCGGAAAATTTCTGTAAAGTTCTTATGTCACAACATCCATATGAAAGCGTTATGGATCAAAAATCATCACTGTCGAAGCAATCTACATTTGGTTTTCGACCAACACATCCCAATCCTCTGTCAACAACCACAATTATGGTTCCAGAAGTATTTAATCCTGTCGCACGATATTTACATCATCGAAGATGGATATGGTGGTTTCCAAAGGCAGCCTTGCCACATTTAAGCCTTAAAGATTGTGCTGACATATTATCTACTGTGACAAAGTACGTTAATTTTTTATGTTTGTCACAAATTCAAATTTTATTATAATTAAATAAAAATATTTTTACTTATGTGCTTTTGACTTTTATAATTTGATAGAATGAGACTGCAAGAAGGTTTTCGATTTGCATACTCTTCGGCTGGAATAGTAAGCATGACTATGGAAGTACAAATGGAGGTAAGATAACATCTAAAATGTTGCGCATAGACAATTAAACATTTATCGCGAATCCGTGTTGAAAGTACAAACGCAAACATTTTCATACCAAATTTTTGTTTTAGAATAAAACATGTCGACCGTCCTATGAATTGAGTGAATCAATGAACCAATCAACTATTGAAGAGACTTATTATACTCCGTTAGTTTTGCAATTTGTCGTTTTCCCCCCAGCTACGTCTTTGACTGGGTATAAACCTATAATACTGTTTCTCGTTTTCTAAATTTTGTTTCGTACCTTGTAAATATAATATAAAATATTACCTCATATTTCAGAAATTTTGAAGGAGACTTTGAAGCTTTTGAAGATGCAAAAGATTTATTTTTTATTACGGAATGCTGGGTTGAACCTCAATGTGGACAGATTAACAACTGCTCGTTTACTTCTCTTAATGATTTGGAATTTGCAGAAGTTCCAAATAAGGTATCAGTTGTAGCTATACTTTATTTTTACCAATTTCTTTTAATACTTCAAGAAAATAAAAACTTGCGATCATTATACCTGTTGTATAGATCTTTGAAATAAATGAGGAATGCTTCCTTACATTGGGCACATTTGAGTATCTCCGAGGAATTTGTGAACACGGGGATGAACCTGATTCCAAAATGATGGAACAGAGGTTAATAAATTTCGATTAAAAGATTATTATTATAAATTTGGTATAGTTGGCTCGATAACTAATACATAATAAAAAATGTGTTCTAAACATTGAATATAGAAAATTAGCCATTCAAAAGAAAGCCTCTACAGATCAAAACACCATAAGGATTTTACCTTTTGAATTCGAATTGGGACGAGTGTTACCTAAATGCCAACAAACAGAAATACTTTTTTCTATGTTTTTTCAAGGTCAGTTACGGTTCTTAATTTAATGTTGTTTACGAATATATTGTGGAGAAAGTTTGACAGTTAATTTATTGGTTTCAGATCTATCATTAGCTTTTTCTGTAGAGAAGGGTGACCAATTTCTTCCATTTCATGAACGAGCAAATGAAATTTTGCACAACATATGGAGTTCAAATCTTTTATGCATTCATGAAAAAGAGATCAAAGTAGATTCAAAGCAGTATGCAGAAATTCTTCGAATGGTTCTTACTCGAGAAGATGATATCACAGCTGAAGACCCAGAAACTAAGCAACGTATTTAATCATTTACTTGAATTTTTTAAAGTTTATCGCTGACTACTTGGAAAATTAGATTTCTTTGAATCATGATGATTTTTATAGGGACACCTGAAACCATTCCTGCTTGGCGATGTTTTGTTAGAGCTGTAGATTCTTCTCAACTACTAGTAACTCTAATGCCAAAAACATTAAGGGATACGAAGCTATTGTTTTTGTCAATGGAGAAGAGTAAATGTTCTCAGAATGGTCAACACGCAGAATTAGAACCAATATGCCCGTTTCCTATACCAAAACATATACTCGCAGATGATGACATGTCGGACAAAAAGCAACGATGTAGAAAAACGTCAGAGCCAAATTGTGGTGTGAAACCCGCATCCGCAAGCATTGCAACGAGTCTTGCGCTTGAACTTCCTTTTATAAATGGTGGACGGACAAGAATTAGAGCTTTTTCTGGTGGCGAGTCTGCTTCAATGTTGAAAAAAGCGTTTCGAGTTCACTCTGCATTCAATGAAATATTAACGCACAGCTTTTACGATGAAAATTCATCGAAGTACATAGTTCCAAAGGACAATAAGCCTATTATTGTTGAAGATTTTGAAAAAACCGATGATCAAAGTGATAAAAAATGTTATCCAGAAGTGTTTTCATCATTCAAGACAACGACAAATGACGAGCAAAACGAAAGCATTCCAAAAGTCACAGTAGAAGGAAACCAGGCGTCTATGTTTGGCTCATTGACGATGCCTTTATTTGTTTACGATTGCTCCTTAACTAGTTTAAGAGACAATGTAATTTTTAAAGGGTCGTCTGAAATCATAGATGCTTGTTTAGATTTTCGTATTTTCAAAATTGATGATGAAACTGAAAAACGATTTTGTACTCAAAATGAAATGGAAAGTCCTCCTCGAGCTTCTGATTGTGTGTCTCATGATTCCAAGACTAGCATCCCGGAGACTTCAGGTATGCTTATGTCACGAAGTTGTCATCAATATAATGTAAGACTACAATGTCTGTCTGATTTTTTTTAGAAGCTACCAGAATTTCCGTAGAAGAATATTGCAAAGAATTACAACTAGCTTACAAGACTTCGTACATTCGAAGTGTATTCCAAAGTCTTCAATTGGGATACTACATAAGTCCTGAAGATCTGAAAGCAGTTATTAGCCTTTGTCATAAAGATGCATTAAGGATTGACATAACTGAGTTTCTTAAAGTAAAACCTTTCTAGTTTATTTTTTACCATTTATAAAAATTAAAATCTCGAAGGTTATTAATGTTGTTCTATTGTATAGTGTGTATGCATGCACTTGAACTCACCGAAAGAAGAGTCTTGTCGGGATATAGAAAATATTCACCAGTTCATCAAACGAAAATTCCAGGATATTATATCAAAAGACTTCAACTTTGTAAAACTTGACTCAAATCTGTTGTACTTTAAATCTAATCCTCGTCATCGAAACCATGTAAGTATTCCTACTCAAACTGAAATTTTACAGAATTAAAAATAAACCATTTTTTACTTTTATAATAGGGCAAGTCGTTTAGCAAACATTCTGAATCTTCTGACACGGAATACGTCGATGCTCATGGAAATCCACGTCCAGCGGAATACTACCGCCTTTCTGATGCTGGACAAAGAAGGTAAGTTATGAATTGATAATATATTGAATATTTCAGTGTGATTCATGATTTGAAGATATGCTTTTTAAAAAAAACTCAAAGGGTCTCGGAGGATATAGAACGAGCTTCAGCTTTCCCTTTATTTATGTACATACGGTGCACAACTGCAACACTCGACATGAATAAGTCGACAATGGTTACTGAACTTCCGGTTTGTCTTGGTAAGACTATTTTGTTTTATTTATTTATAAATTTAGTTTTTTAATTTCTAAAATTTCTTTACATTAAGTAGATGATCTGGACGCGAGCTTTGTTGAAAGTATTTTGAATTCTGCTGAAAATGAGAATAACAATTGGGATATTAAACTGGAATTGATGTTCCTGACTGCTCCTAAAATCCCAGACGCTACAAGATGGGAAGCAAGAACAGAAAATGATGAAAGGTACGCTTTTCTTTTTGTAAAGATTTCAATTATTTCAATTTCAATCGCTAGCCCTAATTGTGTGTGGTTTTACATTTTTTTCTCAATAGTGGGACTTGGCCATCTCTTCCTCAGTATCAAATGGAGGCAGTAAAAAATGCTGTAAACGAAGTGAGAATTCCTCAGTTGTGCTATTTCTTCATTCTCCTTGCTCCACATTCACCAATTTCTGAAATATTAACTTCAAAATCTAGGTTCAATGGCTTCTAGATGATGAAATCACATCATTTCGATCGAAGTCCAATACTCTGACTGCCGAAATATTGAAAGATATAGCCTCTCATGTGGAAAAGTCAGTTGGTAAATTAGGATGCTTTCAACAGTGCATTCCTCTAAAATTCGTTAATAACGCACGAGTGGAAGGTCACAAAAGCTTTATTGAGGTAATAGTTATTTCTCAGAAATCAATACGGATAGAAATATAACTCCAAAAAGATTGAGACAAGTATTGCAATACTTTTATTATTTTCAAAACAGAGATTCAACAATCTTTCAATCAGTGGATTTAGTCTCAAGAAAATGGAAAATTGGTGGTATCTTATGGGCGAAAATGACAGCTCAAAAAGTGAAAATAGTTCAGCTCAACTTGGTTAGTTTTAAACTTAATTTTTCTGGTCTTCATCTGAAACCAATTTTATCGCAATATTCTGATCACATTTCGTTCTTATATTTTGGCTTTAGAAGTTTCCTGTAATGGTATTTCACCTCTTAAACAAGATACTTCCTTTCCGAGTTTATCATTGCCTTCAAATGCGTCGCTTGTGTCAGATGCATTCCCATCAAGTACTTCCTCCTCAGGTACACAAAATTTGTTTAGCAGCTCCCATAGAAATACTACTAACAGCTCTTTAGACTATAGTGTATAACGATGTATCTGACCATTTCTGTAACGAATGTGGACTTCAGATTACTACATGTTGGCTTGCTTGTTACATTTTTATGTTATGCTAATAGAAGTGGAAAGGCGCAAAACGAAAGAAAAAGAACACGCCTTGCTTCCGTTCTGGATGATATTTCGTGTCGAAGAAGATCATGTTATTTCGTACTGTCATTGCCGGTAAGGGTATTCTCGTATAAATCGAGTTGGTTCAACATACTCACAATTGTGATACAAAGTTTAATGTCTATGAATTTTTCATGTTTGTGTATTAAAAGGTACAACGAAAATGACCTGGGTCCTTTAAAACGCTGCACAGAAATGAGAGAATTAATGTTATATACCGTAATGGGTTTGATAAGGTAACGAGGTTTAAATTTACAAACGTATTTAAGAAAGTTCAATTCAAAATTAACAGACGCGGTTTTTTTTTGTAGAATTGTAAATCAAGATTTGTTGCTTCAATCACTGCATGAGACGCGCGTGTGTAGTCCTTTACTAGAACCGGAAGGAAATCGACAATCTCCTGAAGAAAATCGTATGCTCCTGGTAGAAAGTTCTGATGGAGGAATGCGGACTGGTAAATATTCTTTCCAAATCTTTTGCTTACAGTGTTTTTAGTAAGCTATCGTTTTACATTTTAATTTTTTGTAGAAAGTGATATTGAAGGTCAAGGTGGACACAATATTCCCGGAATGTTTTCATGCCAAGTTGTATGGGAAACTACATTTATGCTGCATCCAAGATTAGGCTCAGGTCCTGGAAAGTCAGCATTTTCACGTGGGATTCAGGTGAGCTAAATATATCCTCTCTTTGGCTTAAAGCATAGTAAAAATTATAAAAAATAAAACAAGTTTAACGTTACAGATCCTTCGTTCAACTCTAATTGCTTTGGAAGTCACCAACAGAGAGAACATGTTTGTTTATCGGAACTCCAGTGGAAATGTCTTCTATTTAAGGTACTTAGCCAAGCTACTTACTTATTAGATGATAGCTGTACTTTGAAATATCAACGCATATAAAAGAATTAAAAATGTTGTATTGTTTTCGTCAAAGATTGTATCGAGTTTATGAAACCCTTGAGGATGTTGATCACGAAATGTATGAAAATCCATCTCCTCGTTCAAGTATTTCATCACGGTCTCGTTTACAGGAACAAGCGGATGTAAGTAATGTGTACATTTACCGAATTTAAGGCTGTATATATTTAATTGTGATTTGATTATTATAGCGCCAGAATAGAGAAGAATCTATGTTTGGAATATTAAAAGAACCCCCAGCAGGACCTAGAGACCGTGTTAGTGATCACGTAGTTTTAATCAAAGTGCATGGAGTTACAGAAGCAGGTTCGAAATGCACTAAATACTTAAAAGAAATTGATTTAAATTGAAAGTTTATGGTAAGATTCATATTTGTATTATTTTTTGGTTATAGGTACTGAAATAAAAGATAGGCTTATTCAAGCACTTCAAAATAAGCTGGACGATGCTGTTTTGGACGTGTTATCCGTAACCTTGGATAGAAATCCCCATTGCAAATTAACTCCTGAGGATGTTCACTTTATTCAGCGACCAAACTCTTCCCCTGATGCTGTGTTTAAGGTTTGTTCCTTATAGTTAACTTTTGCAGTTTCGGATCACTGAATGAGAGTGATTAATATTTATAGTGACAGATAACCTTGAAATTGCTTCTCTAAATATTTTCAGTTTACGACTGGTCGGTTTACAAAGCTGCTTCTACCAGCGTTTGCATTCTACTTGCATCAAAATCTTCTACAATTCCTAAATATTCCCAAATATACAAAACAGGAAGCTGAATACCATTTCCAGGTTGGGTTCTACATAATAACTTATTTTGTAACTTTACATAGCTAACTATAGCTTATTAACGTTACGTTAACTTACAAATTATTTAGTGATGATTGACTAAAATCGTTGTTTAATTTCTCTTATAGGATTATTTCCATCCTGTGGAGAAAACGTGTCTAGAAGAACAAAATGTTTACTTGTACAACCAAAGCCCAGGGGGGACTGGAAGTCGAGGAGTAGCGTGCGTTTCTGTGGCTTTGATAGATACGTCAGAATCACTTATTCGATCAGCAGACTGGAAACGACCTTCAGATTTCTTATTTTGTCTGGGAATGGACGAGTTAAGCTCTTTTATTGAGACAGAAGAGATAACTAGAGGTACTGTTGCAATCGTACGAGATCCGAATTGATTAATTTTGCATCATTATCAATTTTATGTATTGTTAGAAGGCCAGACTTCCGATGTCATGGTGGAACTCTGTGTGTGGAAACAAGGTCGTATAAATTTGGACATACTTAAAAATAACTTCTGTTTAGCCATTAAGCATGGGGGTTGGGATTTAGCAATGGAATTTCAAATACTTACTCCTTCTTTAAGTCTTGAATTGAAAGAATTTGGCAATGAAGAAAGTGTCTTCACATTTGGTAAGTTAAAATTGAATATTATCATTAAATTTTGATAAAATTAAATGCGTTACTATATATTATATTTTATTTAACTAATATGATGTCATAAAACGTTTGTAGGGGAAAAACGTGGAAGCATTGTCTCAACGACAAGCTCAATTGAACCGTTACGATCTATCCGACGAAGAAATAGTTCGGTATCACCTATGGATGCAAAAGATACTAAAGCAAATGACCAGTCAAGAGGCCGATCATGGTCTTTTACAGGTAACTCATCGAAAATTAAAGTTATGTCGAAAGAATTAGTTTTATTTGACTTGCATGAAGTAATTACCGTCTAATTTTTAAAATGACATTTAAGGTCATCGAAATCCACCCGCTATGCTTGAAAAACGTAATTCAGAATTGATATCATCGCCAGTATCTCCAAATCCCGTACGTTTAAATTACTTTAAAAAATTGTTAAAATTCCAAAACGATTTGCTAGAAACTGCATAGTATGTTTGAAACATTTATTTGTTGTACTACTTTAAACAGACACATAAACGTGGAAGTACAATTTCTTCAGAAACCATTCGATATCT
The DNA here is from genome assembly GCA_034696405.1 of Isotoma caerulea. Lineage (NCBI taxonomy): Eukaryota > Metazoa > Arthropoda > Collembola > Entomobryomorpha > Isotomidae > Isotoma > Isotoma caerulea. Next base: position 16,118 of record JAQFZZ010000519.1, read on the forward strand.
GGACTTAACCAGCTCAAAACGGTACAAATACAATGCAACAATTATTTTTAATAGAAAGTTTTATGACATTATTTGTGTTTGTAGAAGTGCTGTTGACGATTATGAACGTTTACATGTAAACTATGCAACATTTCTAAAACGTTGGTGCGGTTTGGGTATCAAGATGTCTATGCCTTCTCTTCGAGTAGTGAAAATCAGTCTTAAACCTCGCCATTATTTAGACGAGACAGTTTCAGAGCTTAAAAAGATGATCAGTTCAATTGCACCTGATAATACTACTCGTCAGTTTTGGAAACTGGATAAAAATTTGCGAGAATTCTTAGCAATTGGAGACAATATTTATCCTGAATATAAAGGGGTTATCAATCAAGTTCGAAGCGAAGTTTCAGCCCTAAAAATAAACGAAAGAAAGCTTCAATCATTGGAAAGGAAGGATGAATCTGAATACCCAGAGGAACTTCTGTCTCTTTTCAAAACGAAAGAACACTTTCAGCCGTCTAGTGGCAATAATTTTTGCATTATAATAGCAAGAAACACAACTCATTGGAAAACATGTGTGACTAACCAGAAATCATTGGATCCTACGTTTCATATTCCGGAAGGTATGTATTCTCACTAATTTCCTCGAATCCTGTAAGTCGAAATGTAGACTAATCATATGAAATCGTCGCTATTTTTTTCAGTAATGAAGAGCACGTACAAATTTTCCCCATTGATGTCGGAATCTAGTGGACCAAGCGACGATAGAAGTTCTTTTAGCTTAGACAAATCAAGATTCAGCAGTAGGAAAGGTTTACTTGCTCTTTTGAAGGAGCCTTGCGAGGACAATCATTCAATGTTGATTCCTCGCCAGCGGTTTTTGCTGGCTACAGTTTCTAAGACATCGGTACATTAAATGCTCAGTTGCTCATCTGTATTTTTTTAATTTGTAAAGTTTAATGTCATTTTTAATGATTTTTTATTCATTGATATTGCAGATTGAATTTATTTTTTATAACTGGTCGAAAGAAAGTTCTGATAGATTATTTGATCAAACGAAGTTACTGGCCCATTGGACGCAATCAAGAATGCAACT
>JAQFZZ010000520.1:0-17176 GCA_034696405.1 Isotoma caerulea
TAGCGAATTTACTTCGCTGCTTACCTATACAATTTAACACTTTAATACGAAGATTAGCAGCAAGATTAAGTAATTACTATCACACAACAAATACTCTACTACAACCTTGAAATTTTAGGAGTCCTTGATAAATACTTCAACTCCAACAGACAAACAGCAACAATACGATATAAAATTTTCTATAAATAACTTGCAGCTTTTTCCAGTATTATTCAGTCTATTGGTATAAAGTTAATTTTCAGCACCCACCTCACCTATTGCTCACACTTCTAGGGATTTTTTAAAAATCTCAAAGATGATATTATTGCGACCGAAATGATTCATTTCCTTTATGAAACAAATTAACTATTCTTAAATTCATCGCTTAATAAATCTCCAGTTCAAACTTCAAACAGCGAAATAAACAGATAGAATATAGAAACAACCATAATTAATTTACACAACCCGTTGACAAAGCACCATTAAATAGTTTTATGTCGTCGTAGCTCAATTTACTTAATATTTCTTCACAAGGTCAAATGTCCTTTCTTTAAGTTACCAACATTAACTGACTCGTCCATTTAATAGTATCTTAACACGTCGTTATGCCATAACTAGTTAGACAAGAGCTGCTTTTATAATAATTATCAAGAGAAAGGTAAATTGAGTGTGTAGTAAGTTTTGTAACAATTATTCTGCAACCTTCAACAATTCAATTGAATAAAATAAATCCTTTCTCTTGCATGATAATTTTAAAAATAATGTTTTTGTAATTGATAGACAGAAATTCACTATTCGCACGTTTCTTGAATCCGATCCAAAAAACTTCGCATTTCTTCTTTACGATGCTCTAAACGCTTTTATAGTTTTAATATGTAATGTAATACATATTATTTAGTGAATATATTCTCCTATGATTTCAGTGTCTCTTTTTTGCTTAGGCAGCTAGCTTTCACCAATTAGTATTTTAGCATTATAATTTATCTAGTTTTCCTACTTTTAACGTTCTAAATGAATGGTTTTATTATTTTGATTGTTTATATATAGCTTTTTTCACTATGTTTGTGTTGCAGTCGTTGCAGATGAATAAAATGTTTCTGCTGAATTGATATTGTAGATTTTCTGATGTATGTTCTTGCGTTGGGTTTGAAGATAAAATAAATATCATCACTAAGTGTGATATCTCTTCAATGATGGAACATATTTGTCACCGTATGTAACAAAACCCAATGCACAAGTCCGATAAAGTAAATTCGGAATAGAAGGTGCTACAAATTAGCTGACGCTGCTATCACCTTTTCTGCTGATCTTCCGAGACAACGTCGTTCGGGCAATCTCTTTCAAGTCTTCTCTGTGATCTTTCAGAAGATCTTGAACTCAAGTAGCGGATCGGATGCAAAAACTTTTGCGAAAATGTATTACAAGAGAGTATAATATTGAAAATGTCTACGGAGCTAATTTGATCTTTATGAAGTTATTATATGTCGTCGAACGAAAGGGTATTGAACAATTGGTTTGTATAGTGTAGGACAAAAGGTCTCAAAATTTCTCACGACTTCCAATGAAATAGAACAGTAAGTAGAAGAAAAGGGGCAATAAAGTTCAGTTTCGTCAGTCTTTACACATATCTATACAGTACTTTTGTATTGTATTCTCCTCACATTGTTATGATTTCTTCAGGTGTTTTTGAAATATTAGTTTCAACTATATTGTAGAGTAGAATATAATTTTTTCATGTAAATATTACTTTATAGAGGTAACTGTGAACTGAAGTTGAAACAATAGCAGGAAGAGGATACGAACTTTTAGAACAGACGGGGTCACCCAGGGAGGAGCTTTTGGGTAATAAAGGTATCTTTTATTAAATTATAAAGTAGTTGATGTTGCAGTGGTGCAGTTAGTTAGTATACTGTATACTTATAATGGTTTAAGTTGTTTAAAAACGAATAATTACCATAAAAATGGGCTATTAGTGAGCATAGATGGATAGGGGGCAAAGGGGGGTATAATTTCATGTCGTTTTTGATGTAAAACATGAGTTTATTGAAATAGTATATATGCGATGCGTTTATAGACCAAAGATTATATTTACTTTTGCCATGAATTGTATCATCTATCTCTGTGGGTATTGTATGCAAGAAAGTTTTTATGTTTGTGCTACTCGGTACTCGGTGTCAAGTTATCGACATCGAGCTATAAGCGAAAATGGCCGAGGTCGATAGTGGAGGTGGTTCCTTTTGCATTGGAGGATATTCTATTTGGTTGGGGTCTCCACTTGGACACCTTTTTCGATATCTTCGTGGTGCATGAGGCTTCGTTTATCGCGTATTCTGTATTCATTCCTCTACATACAATGCTTTCAGTTTTGTGGGATTGGGATCTTGAGAATCTTGACGCATGGATTTTTTGTCGTCGAATCAGATGTGATCTTATGAGGATGAAATAGAAATATGAGATATCTTTTGAATCCTAAATACATTTTATTGTAATTTTTATTTGTTTAATCTTCTTCTGAAACCGTTTTATTTTGTATTTAGTGAACATTTTTAGAATTATATAGATCATTGATATTTAATACACGTGAGTGTTATTGGATTTTTGGATGGTCCGAATGAATAGAAATACTACTAATTAATTAAGTGAATAATATTTGAGAATTGAGTGAGAGTGAGATCATAACTTTATGAACTAAATCCTACAAAATTGCATCTCTATCCCGATCCCGATTGCCTCAAAGGTAATGAAATGAAGGCTTATTTTATATTATTTACGAAACGATATTATTGTTTTACTTACTATACACTATAAAAGCTCCGCCTTTCTAGGAAGGCCTTCAAATTATTACGAACTGTTCGTAACGAACACACAAAACTTTCGGATGACTATGTATTATAGCATAGCCTAGTCTTAATTATTATTAAAATAATTAAATATCTGTCTAATGCTGACTGGAAGTTTTGAATAAAAGAAAATTCAAAATTTGTGAAACAAAGTTATAGTGAAAAAAATACGAATAATACAAATACAAATACGGTAATGTCAAATTTTGATTTTACATAACCATTCAAAAATTAATTCAGTCAAAAGAAATTAAAATGAATTATATATATTTCATATTTATAATCTGTAATAAGTATTCTTTTGTGTTTTATTTCAGACAAATCAGAACCACAGAACACACAAATCCAGCTTATTCGAGTTTAATTAGATATTAAATTATCAGAAGAGAATGGCGAACTCGTCTGCAAGATACGCTTTGCTTGGAAACGATGGCGCTGGTACCAGTGGTGGTCGCGGCCGTGGTTTAGGCGATATGGGAACCACAGGCTGGGGAGTTGATAACAGTGATGATGATGAGCAAGAAACTACAAGAAACATGTCCGTCCCCCAAATTAAGCAATCACAGTATCAAATTTTAGAAGGTAAGAAATTTTAGAAGTTGTGATCTACTACGTTTACGTTTCCTTGCGTCTAATTTACAATATTATATGTCTTATGGTATTAAGAAAATTTACGTATTTTAAATAAGTTAATTTATTTTGTATTTTAGAGCAAGACAGAGGACTGGAAGCATTATCTGAGGTTATAAGCAGGCAGAAAAACCTAGCACAAGTCATAGGGAATGAGGTCGACTACCAAAATGGTAATTTATCGAATTTTACTTTCGATAATTGACAATAGAAAACTTTGATGATTATGCTCTTTGTCTCCGTGTGATTTTGCATGTTTCGTAAAGTAGCATTTGACTTCATTTTTATCATTAAGTGTCTAAAAATCGTTTGTTTTTGATCTTTACAGAACTGATAGACGACATTACAGATCATGTGGACAGAACCAGAGATAGACTTCATGGAGAAACTCAAAGAGTTAGGACCATTGATCGGAAAGACAACACATGCCGTACGTAATTTTTTTGAAACTCTGACAAATTCAAATAAAATAAGAAATTAGGATGATTTCAGCTCCTATTGTCATGCATCATTTTTTGCCACAGGTTACTGGACTGTGATACTAACTTTATTAGTCGTTATAATCATCATTACCGTTATTTAGACAACCTCACAAGATCAGGAATCTTGCTATTTCATTATCGTGTAACCGTAATCATTATCAGTTTCTCAAAAATTATTTTTAAACCGCAAGTCCCAATCAAACCAGTCATGAAGGGGAAAATTTATTTTAATATATAACTAAAACGAAAGCAAATAACCTACAATTCTGTAAACTATAATTCCAATTGCCCAATAGTTTAAATGTATATATATTTCTATCTACCTAAATCTTTGACGGTCTTCTGAATGCAACCTAAACAAGTAAATGAGTGCATGTATCTACTTTAAAGCCTAAAAGTTATTGTAATTTTGTATATTTAGGAACTTTTTTGTTTGAATAAAATTATGTTTACAATTGAAATCATGTCGATGCTTGGACAACTAAAGAATAAAATTGTAGTGCAAATAACATAAGACAAAATTTAAGTAAAATTAAAGAATTTTATCTCATTTTCAATATACATACATCTTTAACAACGAAATTAAAACGCATTCTAAAATTTTTAAGATTCGATTCGATTTTTTACATTTCAGACGGAATGTAGATAACTTTTATACGAATATAGCCTTTTCGATATCTGACTAGTCATTTGACCTTAAATTCTTTGGAACCGCTTTTATGGAACGCGTGTTCCTTGGGTTGACCTCAACGAATCAGCAGCAAACATTCCTGGTAAAAGTGGATCCCTGTCAGTTTGTCTAAAAAGGAAATCAAATACAAAGCACAGTATAATTTCAATGTTCTATCGATTTTAAAAGTTAAAAATTGCAGGTTACCCTTCAGTTTCTTCATAATTCCATGATTGTTCCTCTCCAGATGCAAAGCACAAATAAAATATGTTATCGAAAATATATATCGCAGCAGCAATAAAGAATATCAATTGCCATCGATCCAGACTTCCCTGTACATAGAAATTTATAATGCATGTTATATTAACAATACTTAACGAGCTTTAAAATCAAAGAAATTAGGCACTTCTTTTTCAACAGAATCAATTTTATAATTCTTACCCCTTCATTAATAATAACGCCTGCTACATACGGAGCCGCAATTCCACATAAATTAGCAAATCCATTTGTCACACCCATCATCACTGCTGCATGTGAAGGTGCAATATCTATGTGATTCACTTGAAATGCTGCAAAACCCCATCAATTGATTACTTTTAATTTATAAATGATGTAATTTAAGTTTGCTCTAGAACGTTATGTAAAAAAACTGACATGCCCAGGCAGCTCCATTAACTCCCACAGCTACAGTCAATAGAAAAACTGTTAAAAATCTATCACATCCAGAATATGATGCACCGATTAGTGCCAATGCTGGACCCCAGTGTGCTAAAATAGAAAAGTGGATGAAGTTGTTCAGTTTCGAATGTCTTTAATGAGACATGTCAATATTATTGTTATTATTACCTATTGTATTAAACAGCTTTCTGACTGTTGTAGTGCTGGCAATATTCCTTTCTCTCATCATATCAGCCAACTGACTACAAATAATTGATACAACCCATTGGACAAAATATGGCAACGCTGATAGAGTAGCATTCTACAAAAAAATTATTATAACATATAAATAATTAAGCACACCAGACTTAGGCCTGGAAACAGGCCTGGGGAAAATTTGCGAGTGCATGGTCATCATAGGGGATGTTGGAAAAACTACTGAACGCGATAAAATCTACTTTAACAACTTTAACTTTAGGTGGAGAACAAACAGTTTTTAAACAAAATATTAGGAATCCCGGTACGTTCGGTTAGATTTACATAAATAAGGTTCTAGATACGGAAACTCCCATTTTTCGTAAGCAACGTCTAAAATGGACGTTGGTTGGTTAGGGTTGTTTTGACCAAGTTGTTCTTTTCTTTGGGTTCGTAAAGAGATTACTGCACTTTTTTCAGGCCTGTTTTAGGTAATAGAATGACACTTGGACATTCGTCTATTGAGAAAATTACATTTTTTAGGTCAAAATGAAGAACAGTTTTCATGTAAGTCGGCAGTTCTATAAGAAAAGAAAAGCAAATTTAGTAACGAAATAAAGTTTTTTGTCGTCAGCCATCAAACAAATAAATAAAATAAAATTTACCTGTCAACAGTGTATAAAGACCCCACCCATGACCCGTTTGAGCCACTAGAATCGCTAAAACTGGCATGGAAGTCATCATTTTCTTCCACGGGGTTCGGCCACGGTTCTGAAAAAATACTGATTTATTGAAATCAAGTAACAAACGTTAGTTACATGAGTGAATTCTGAAGCAGAAACCAAACCTTATTGGAAGATTGCTGTCCTATAGAGTGCTGAATATATGACAGTTCAGACGCTTCAATTCTAGGATGAGTCGCTGGAGAATTGAAGACAAAAACGCACCAAAATAGAAACCAAATAATACCCAATGCACCAGAAACGTAGAAAACTGAAGCCCAGCCACCTAAAATATTTGAACTGATTAAGTATCCACTTAGAGGCAATGCTATCACAGTTCCGATTTGAGTACCTAAAATATTCAAATTGTCATTAATTTTAAAACATATTGTTTTACCAGTTAGTTAGCATGACATTGAATAATGACCAAGAGCCGATGTTAATCGGTATCATACATCATAATTATGAATGCTTGCTTTGCTTATATTTTAAATTCAACGTACCAGCATACACAAATGCACCCAATTTACTCCTTTCTAACGGAGGAGTCCACCTAGCAAGTAAAGCGTGCATGGACGGATTTGTTACTCCCTGAAAACAATGACATTGACAGTGAAATTAATATTTAACAAAAAATCAAAAAAATAGATAGTGAAGTATGTCATAATTTCTAAGCATACCTCGCCAAGACCTTGGATTATCCTAACGAAAATCAACGCTCCCTTACCGCTTCTTGCAGCAAAAGGTGTGGCTAGAGAAAATACTGCTGTAATTAACATTCCGATTCCAAACGGCCACTTTCCCCCAATTCTGTCAGCAAGCATTCCGCCAGGAACTTGAGTGACAACATAACCCCAAAAAAATGCTCCTAGAATAATTCCCTGATCCTCCGGACTCCAATTAAATTCTCCAATATTTGGATCTTGATCCAACTGAATAGTTTCTTCTAATACACCATCAATGGCAGGACGAGTGTGATTAGGCAATAAATTCGTACAGATGTTTGCTCCTGCAGAACCAGGATGAGATGATGAGGTGCTGTTGACCATTGAGACGATTGCGAACGAAAGATTTACTCGCATAGTGTATGATACGACGAAGCCCAGGAAACCGTAGAAGGCCATCGTATGCCTTGTTCCCCATCCCTCTATATTCGAAACATATATAAATCAATAATTAAAAACACAAATTTTACCTATGGTTGTTTAAAACCATATCGATGAATGATGAATGAAGCAATACATACCGGGTTTTGGAACATGTTGAATTTCTTCATCGTCGTCCACTACTCGCGTTTCCTTTACATAATATTCTGCATCTGGGCTGCTACTTGCGGAACTTCTGTCAGAAGTATCTGAACGTCCACTGATTTTTCTTCGCAGTCCCATTACAATTATAAACTATAATTTATGACTAAATATAGTACCTATAAAAGAAGAATTTCTAATCAAATCATAATTTGACAACATAATAACAACCTCTTGGGAATTATTTTAAGAAACGTATAAACACTTACCAAATGAAAGAGTATAAATAATACTGTTGACTTGATACTGTACTGTGCATTAGGTCAGGTCGTCAGATACATGATTCTCTGCATTGCTTTATAAGACACATCATAAAATTAAATCACAAAGGCAAAGGGCAAAGCAAATGTCATGTGAATGTCAAATCCAAATGTGAAAGGTTACATTACACTATTACACATTATATTATGTTAATATGTTATACTACATACTATACGAATTATATTTTAACTATTTATAGGCTATAAATTATAGCAGAACAACCAACACATTGCACATTGAACATTATGAAGTTTGATATAAAAACTCAATACATGAACGCATCTTCTTGCCTATCACCTATATCACATTTTCCATTCCATATTTGATATTCGTTCCCGTTATGTATTATGGTGTATTGTGTATTGATGGTTAAAAAAGAACATTCATAATATTGCATAACCAACCTTTTTCAAAAAGCTCCGATCTCCGATCCGAATTCCAAGCACAATTCTAAGAACTTTGAACTTTTCTCTCTTTTGTTGTTTGTGGTTTGTACTTGTTTGTGACTTGTAGTCCCAGACACCACATCAGACTTTTGAATGAGACTACGGTTGTGTGGTTATTGATACATGATTAAGATTATGTAATTGCAAATTATTGTGGTTTAACACTTTACTCTTTACATTTACACTAATCACTTCACTGACTTCACTACACACTATTTCAATACTTGATAGAAAATTGAATAATATGGTGTACTTTCTCCAACAAGTGTTCCTAAAGAATACTGTCAAAACAGATGTTTATAACTGGCGGCTGTACTTGTAGTATGATCTTGTAAAAACCACCTTGGGCGGGTTAGGCTCTAATTTGAGTTTAACCACAACGTGGTATTCTTCCTCATTGATTTTACACAGCATTTTGTGCCTGTGGTGTGTGTTGGTTGAGAAAAAGAAGTGAATTAAAAATTGTGAAAGATTTCGAACATTTTAATTTTAAAGTAATTTTAATTTCTTTTTCACAAGATGAGCGCGATGGAGGACGTGGAAGACACAACAACCGCGGTAGAAGGACAGGAAGTTGAAGAGGAAGATGCAGACACGATGGAAGTGGAAGACGAAGAAGAAACGGACGCACCAGTTGTGGAAGTGGATAGCGAAGTTGTTATGGCTAATCTACCAGAACCAGCTGAAGGGGCTATGTCTAGATCTATCGAAGTGGATAGGCCGCTGCAAGTTGATATTGACCTTGGCACGCTTCTTGTCTCTGATACTAATGAAATTGCTGTAACATCCCTTAAGTAAGTCGATTATTCTGTTTTTTACAGACTGTGACTTAGTGCTTAGTGCTTAGCACTTAGTCACTGAGAGGCGACTGAGTTCCCGTTGCCGTCTCCTGAATCGGGCCAAGTCGACGACGGGAACTGGAGATTTGGACGATCTTAGTGTCTAACTGCGACTACTTTCTACATTTAATATGTGGACATGTTTAATTATTAATTCATACTTTCTTTTGTCCCTTCCACAGGTCTAATCCGGAAGAGTATCTTAAAAATCTGGCCAGAGACAACACACAATTACTTGTCAACGAAATATGGAAACTAAAATTTCAGAGAGTGGATGACGTTGTGGTGACAAAGTTACCCAAGCCAACGTATATTATTCCAAGAGAAAAACCTGCTCCTAAGAAAAGGCAAATGACTAAATGGGAAGCATATGCCAAAGATAAGGGAATCACCAAGACGAAGAAACCTAAGAAAGTGTGGGATGAAATTGTGCAGGTATGGTTTGCGGATTTTGATTTGTAATTTTTTATGAATTTCATTGATGGCTTGATTTTTAAAAGTCAAATACATCTACTTTGTAGAAATGGGTACCTAGATTCGGATACCAGAAAGTAGATGCAGAAAAGGAGAAGGACTGGCTTCTTGAAGTCCCAGGCAATGCAGATCCATATGAAGATCAATTTGAGAAACGGTCGGAGGTCAAAGCTGAAAAAGTTTCGAAGAATGAACTCCAAAGGCTTAGGAATATTGCAAAAACAAAAAACATCGATCTCCCTAAAACAGGATTGACTTCTAAAGAAAAACCGTCAAAAACTGAGGTATGTTTAATTTATTTTGCAATACTTCACGCAAGCAAGTTGACTTTTATTTAGTTGATATTGTCAATTAAATTTATTGTTAAATTTTCAGTTGCATCAAGCCGTTCATGTAGCTAAAAAAGCAACTGCTTCATTAGGAAAATTCCAACCAAAGCTTTCCAAGGAAAAACCGTTAAAAGGAACCGGAAAGAAGAGGAAGTTCGATCCACTTATTATCGATGCCGCTAAAGAAAAATCCAAGAATCTTGATGTTTTAGCTAAAGTTATGAACAAGAAACCGAAAATAGATATTGAAAAAGCTGTGCAACATCAATTTAGTTCAGAACCATCTGAGTAAGCAAATAGTTTTTGTTTATTCACAAAAAATTATTTTTCTTCGTTAGTAAATTTTAACTAGATTCCAAAATTTTACAATACTTTCAAAACTAAATCACGGAAATGTTCCCGACTACTAAAAATCGAAATTGTGTCTGTCAATGAATTATTAAGTATTTTAATTTCTCTTATGTTGCAGGTCTTCTGCATTTAGAAGTAAATCACGAGGTCCTAAACAAGGCGGTCGAGGGGCCAAACGGAACGAAGGAAAACGAAGGGGTGGTAAAGGAGACGATTTCAAGACCAAGAGTAAAAGGCCTAGTTATGGAAAGGGAGGACCTACAACAGGACACGGAAGAGCAAAAGCTGGCAGTGGTTCACAATCATCATTTGGGAAAAGTGGTGGAGGAGGGGGTGGAAGAAGAGGAGGAAGGAAGATGTAACAACGTTAAGAAATTAAATAAGTGATATTTTAAGACGCTGTTATTTGTCTTTGTAGGTTACGATTATATTTTCTTCTATTGTTACTTATTTTCAAGTGCGCTTTATTTCTCTATAAGCTTAACACTTAGGATGGATACAGATAAAATTTCAAAATGTTCATTACTATTTCGTCTATATACGTATATTTGTTATGACCGTTTATTCGCAATTTCTTCAGTTGATGAAAATAAAGTTTACCCCTCGCAATTAAATAAAAATTCATATTATGCATGTTTTGCTCATAGTTCATATTTGCTGTTATTTAGTAAGAATGTAGTTAAACCTTTAGATTACAAGTGAACAATAACTATGCATGCAAAATTATTAATGAAACTCAATGCCGATAAAATGTTAGGATTTTCTATTCTCATTTTGTTATACGTTAGTGTTAAAGTTACTTAAGTTTTGAGCATCTTTGTAAATGCCGAATTATTTTAGGGCATGCATAATGTGTGTTCATGCCATGAACTTCATGGGTTAGTTATATTCCCTCTTGTAGTTCTTCATCAAATGAAGAAAAGTAATTGGACCTGTGAACTATTCTTATAGTAAAATAATTTTCACATAATCCAAAATTTGTATTTGATCCAAAAGCCTATAATTTGGTTTGGTCCTATAGCAATATGTTGTTGCCCGTCATATTCAAGGGAAACAAGTCTAATCTTTGCGAGGATTCGGAAGCAAAATTGGTACGAGTAGAATGTTATTGTCATCTCCCCGGGATCTTGCGTGTACAAATGTGTCATCTCAATCTCATCTCTAGCTCTGTCTGTACTGTACAAATACCAATATCGATCTATTTCTTTACTTTAATCAAACAAACTCGAAGTCCAAATCAGACGGACGTCAAAATTAATCGCAAGTTAAATTGTTTTAAACTGTAGATTTCGGTAGATGAACACAAAATCTTGTCATAGTTGTCATTAACACAGATGGTCTCAAAGTCTCAATTTTTTTTTGTTGAATTGTAGGTCAACTGACTTCATTTCATGATTCGATATGAATTTTGGTCACTTTATTAGTGTATTTAAATCCTTAAGTCTTTGCTTGTAATTTGGACTATTAAGAGGAAAATTACGAGAGAATATAGCTTCATAGCTTCTATTGTTATTCGGAAAGTTTTACGATGTAAGTAATTTTTAAGTACTTGTGCTGTTATTAATAGAAAATTGTCGAATTGTCTTTGCATTACATACGATATAAGAGATTGAACAAGAATACTTATTTTTTGTATATTTTTCGTTTCAGATTTCAGTCAGACTGATAAAAAGATGTCAACTTTCTCAAACATCTTGAGGGGGGTTACGCGACATGTAGTCGATTCAGCTTTGACAGCCGCAGCGAATCGTACACCAGAAAATCATAATGTTCACGAAATTCGTGGGAGATCTAGCATGGATGATGTAAGTTTCTAATTAATTCAGTCAAAACTAGAACATTTGATGATTATATAAAAAAGTATGATACCATTGGGTGATTTTGAATGTTTAGGTTGCCAGATATCCTGTAGCGTCGCGTGTCGGTTGTCTCGTTCTTCATGGACCTATAGAGCCGGGTGGCTTCTTTTCACATAGACCAACTGCTTTTAATATTATTCTACACGTTCCAGGCTCAACAAGAATGTTTAGCTTATATCGCACAGATAGACGAGACGATGCGGAAGCAACATTTATTGTATACAAGGATACATTTCCTCTTTTGGTCCAGTGTGACCCTTCAGTACGTGTGTAAATTTTTAAAACTTAATTTCTACAATTCGCAACTCAAACACCAATAATTTATTTGTTTGCTAGCTGTGTGACTATGACAAGTTGGATAAAATTGTAAGGAAATTACAAGATAATCTTGGGTGGACAGCACCTCACATCGCAGCAGCTTTAGGATTTCAAGCCTGTCTCCGACATCCTTCTATGAAAGACAAACTGAATGATCAGGAAGGGGTTTTGCTGAGGACACCTTTACTGGTAGCAATAGTCCATGATAACTTAGCCTCAATCTCTACTCTATTGGAACTAGGAGTTGCATTAGATATCAAAGACGTTAAAGAAAATACTGTGTTCCATTTAGCTGCTAGTCAGTCGCAGCAAACTATGCAGGTAAAACTTTTTCCTAATTTTCTCTAAATTGTTTTATGACCGAGGCTGAAGGTTACAAATAATATTTTTTAAGAGTCTTATTTCGTAATTTAGCTTTTGCTAGACAAAGTGCCAATAAGTAAAAGGGATCTTCTAAACTTTCTGAATGCTGAGGGATGTACACCACTGCATTTGGCTTGCAAGAGCAGGAATTCTGAGTTACTCAAGGTAATGAAATTAATATCAGAAAGGATTTAAAGATTTTGTATGCAATGCCTTGATTTTTGCTTAGGCTTATATTTTTTTGTTTGTTTTTTGTTTGTTTTCATGTAATTTTTTACTCACCTTTCAACTTGCTATGTAAATGTGATCATTGTCCTTGTTGGCGGAAATAAATACGCTCGCCTCAACACTTTGGGACATCATTTGTTAAAAATTAACGATGAACCCAATTTACCCGATTCCGCATTTACCTAATTCAAAACCAATTTAGAGTCTTTTGATTGCTGGTGCTGATGTTAACATTCCTTCCTCAAAACAAGGTTATCCAATTCATTGTGCTGTTAAAGCCAATTCTATTTGTTCTATCCAGGAACTCGTAAAGCGGTATCCTAGTCAGTTGCAATTTAAGGTGTGTATTAAATACAGTTTTTTTGATACCTTGAGATTTAGCTACGTTACAATACTTTTAGTTCTAATTCTCAAGTACTTAAATTTTTAAAACATATTAGGATTTGCAAGAGGGTGGTTCGCCTCTTCATTGGTCAACAGGACGAGAAATTACACTTTCTCTTCTGGAACTTGGTTGTGACCCAAATATTGCAAACGATAGTGGAGTTACCCCACTTCATGATGCCGTACAGTTACAATCTATTATGGTCACCATAATATAATTACTATCTACCCCTAATGAAATAGTTTTTTTTCAATTGACAGGCTCGACGAGGCTGCTTGAAAAGTACTTTGAGTCTGTTATGTCATGGAGCCTTTACTGATATGAAGGATCAGAATGGTGACACTCCACTCCACGTCGCTTCTCGACTTTGTTCTTTGACTGTTATGCAGGTAAAATTAGTAGGTGTAATAGTCATATGGATTTTCATTTCCTTGTATAAATGACTAAAATTATATATAATAATATAGGCACTTATAGTTTTTGGAGCTGACATCAACATAACTAATGGAAATTGGGATACCCCTCGACATTTAGTTTGTACTTCACAACGATCGGATAAAGATCACGTATTATATATTTTACACGCTGTAGGGGCTAAGAGGTAAGAAATTCTAAGTGACAGCTATGGGTTTATTATTTGGTCGACCAGACCAGAACCAAAGGTGAAATAACTCTAAGACTGTTTCCTGTTTGTTAAGGTGTCACGAGTCCAAGCAAACGAGTTGTGTCGAGGGATGCATTTTTTCAGGCTTGTTTGGAGGCATTCAACCTGAAAATTTTCCAAATCTTGGAAAATTAAATTTAATGCATGAGACTTTGTACGCTTTCTCAGTAAAAAAAGGAGTAGAGAGAAGTGTAGGAGAAGCAATGGAGATTGACGGTATATCACTTGAAGGGGATGGGCCTTCGACAAGTACTAATGCTAAACCCCAAATAGGTGGACGTTTACTATGCCTGGATGGAGGCGGAATTCGTGGGATAGTTTTGACTCAAATGCTTCTTGTGATGGAACAGGTAGGAAGCAAGGTTAACTACTTTTTAATTCATTTAATTCAAAAACAGTATCATCCTTGATATTTTTTAATTTTAGGAGTTCGGAATTCCTGTGATTGATATGTTTGACTGGGTTGCTGGAACCAGCACCGGTGGAATCCTTGCGTTGGCATTGGCTTGTGGTAAAAGTGTTCTCGAAACTCAGGCAATTTATCTCCGTCTTAAAGACAAAGTCTTTATAGGCGAGAGACCTTATAGTGGTACTGTTATGGAAGAGTTTTTGAAACAAGAATTCGGAAGTGAGAAGAAAATGAGCAGCATTATTAAACCTCGGTATGATAAAAATAGATAAGTGTGTAGTTTTGTGTTTTGTAGTGAAGATACTAAAGTGAAATAAAATTATATTTGCTTTGTAGAGTTATGATAATGACGGCATTAGTGGACCGACGCCCTGCAGACTTGCACATATTTCGAAATTATAAGTCTCCTGCCCGTTTGATTGGCGAACAAGAGTGCTGTGTCCAAAATCCTGATAATCAGTTTGTGTGGGAAACGGCCAAGGTAACTGGTGCTGCTCCGTCCTACTTCCGACTTGATCATGATCAGTTTATTGATGGGGGCCTAATCGCAAATAATCCAACACTCGATGCTTTAACGGAGCTTCATCAATTTTCAAGTGTAATGGGGTCCTTAGGAAATTTAAAAAATGGAAGTCAGGTATGAATTATATTATATTATAATTATCAAGAAAAAAGATTATATACGTATATAGTAACAGTAACAGTATACATTAATATTATAATTTATTAAGTTCCCAACTGCCGTTGTTTCATTGGGGACTGGTATTCAGCCTAAGACTGAAGCTAATGCATCACTTCTTGACATTACATGGCCCTCTGGAATCGTCGACGCAATCACCAAAGTGCCTCGATTAGCTTCCCTTGTAAATCTTCTTGTAGATCAGGTATTTTACACACACTTTTTGAAAAGTATAATATAGCCTACACTGCAATGTACATTTATTGTTAGTTAATATATTTTAAAACATTTTATAGGCTACTCAAACGGAAGGTCAAGTTGTGGAGCGATCTCGAGCATGGTGTTCATCCATTGGCATTCCTTTTTTTAGATACTCTCCTCAAATGTCATCTTTCATGGAACTGGATGAGAAAGATGACGCTAAACTAATCAATCTTCTATGGGAAACACGATGTTACATGCTAGCTAACAAAGACACCATTGTTGAAATGAAGAAAGTTTTATTCAATTGCTGTCCACTTCCTACAGCTACCGTTTAAGACAATGTAATTTCTATATATATTCTCTATCCTCCACATACCTGAGGATTATGCAGGATTGCTAAATTTTAATTAGAATTTGGACAATCCTTGCTACCAGCGCTTAAAAACAACCTTGAAGTCCGTATTTCGACTTAATTATGTGTACCATTGTTTCTAACAACTATTAAGTGTACTGTATCATCGACTTCAACGGCTTTGATGGAAAATTGTGCTGTTCAAGTAAACCATACCAGAGCACATAACTTATGACATATCTGGTGTAGATAGAAACAATAGTGACAAAAAACCAATTAATATATTATATTCTATTGATACGTCTGTAATTTTTAGACTGATAAAAATAAATATTGAAATGATACAAATACAAACTAAAGTTTGCGCTCTTCTTGTTTGTCTTCATTTATTTTGTCAATTATCCAAATTTTGAAAAAAATATCAGGTCGAATTGTTTTTAAATATCAAAAGAAGTGTTCCCAAAAAAAATAGTTTCTAGCTCATATCATAAATATAACCATAGCATAATGTAGATTTTGCATAGTTTTAATTTACTTAAGCCATTGAGAAATTCTGGTTCGCAATTATTTTTCTTCTTCAATTATAGATTGGCGACTGGCGTTGAGTTTTTGTTTTTGTCCTTGAGAAACTTGCATAATTGTCCAGCAGGGTTAAGTGCATTTAGCAATTTTAGCATGTAACTGTGATTATGTTACACTGAAATTACTTAATTCACAAAAATCAACCAACATAGGAGACTGTGGAGACAATTTAATTTTTTTTCAACCAGACTGTTTCAAACAAGCATTGCGTTTATTTAAATAAAATACTTAACTTAAATGATTATAAACATCGTTGGGAAATCATGGACATTGTATATGGCTTAAATGAAACATGAAGTTGAAAGGCATTGACTAAGAATAAAATAACCAGGTAATTTCAGCTCAAGAGTGTTTGTTGATGTTATGGATGAAAGATCATGAGCTTTGTGGATAAACCTGTTTTTAGAAGTATAATGCATTTATATCATGAAACTGCTTTTTTAAGAGTTTTTTTTTCAATGTCACCCGACCCAAATTCTTGGTTCCAAGTTCCATGAGAATTTTTACATAAATGAAAAAGACATATAATATACAATGTAGTGGGTATTTTTGACTGCCCTGGACTGGACAAAATTTCTCAGTTGATTCAATAGTTATACTTTATTTTACAGTTTTTTAAATTAATTTCGATTGCTTATAATTTGAAAAAATGAGAACTACTAAACTAGCCCGAAGTTTGTTTTCATATGCTAACCATCCCCAAGTAAAAGTAAAACTACTCATAAACCTAGGCATAAATACTAGAGCGGTGCAAAGATTGTACTCTTCTGCTGATGGTACAACAAAGCTTGGTGACAAAGGAACACTGGTCCCACTGCCAGAGGTAAAAAGATTTATTACGGCCTGTATGACAAAAGTAGGTACCCCAAAGAAGCATGCTGAAGAATTAGCTGATGTACTTATCGCTGCAGACTATCGGGGTCACTACAGTCATGGTCTAAACCGACTTGG
>JAQFZZ010000521.1:0-17158 GCA_034696405.1 Isotoma caerulea
AAATTAGAAATGGGTATGCCAAATTGCAAGTCTCTATGTCAAACAGTTGTTGAGTTATCGTTACGACGGACAGACGGCAACCCCATTCGCAATAGTATCTTACGATACTATGAAAGACGAAGAAAGTTAGGTATATTATTATTAAGCTATCATACTATCATCATCACTAAACCTAAACTTGGGCTGACTGAACATTTCACCCACGCATATGGAATAAGTTATTTACTATTAAATCCACGATTCATCAAGAAATGTTAAGAACTTTCTCAATATTTTAGAGTCAAGTCAAGGGCTTAATGTTATGAAAGTAAAATTTCTCACGACTGTGCGTAAAGTAAGAGAAATGGAAAGTTATATAATATATTATATTTACATATTATGTAAATGAGATGTTGATGGATGAAATGATAATGAAAATGAAAGCTGCTTTATGAAAAGCAGAATTTAGCATAATAAAATGGTATTGTTGGGAAGGAACTTCATCAAAGTTGATCTTAGCTAATGAGCTAAGTGAACCTGTTTTAATCAGATATGCAAATATATAGATATAGGATAAACGGTTTCAAAGAAAGTATATAACGTAACAGTGGTGGATTCATCAAGCCTGTTTTTGTGGTTTCCAAAGGGAGTCTCAACTGACAAACCAAACCAACATCCAACATGTCTACTAGGAGTGCCCTTGTCTGTCTAGTGTAGTAAATTTAGAGAAATTTACATTTTCTGCAAATACTTGGCATGTCTTGGAACGTGGAACTAGAAAGGGAAGTTCGTCGTAAAACCATTAGAAAGTCTTTCTGTGGCAGAGTGAAATCTATTGTAAATAACTTTACCACATTACATCACTCGGGTGCTTAAAACGAAACAATAAATTATATATGACGGATTATCTTGTTTTCTACAAGGGATTTATATAGTCTTTTCATCTCATTTCAAATGCTGTTTGATACTTCACTTGACTGGGGATTTTTTACTTGAGAATCTTCTGAAGTAGAATGTTATTATGATCTTTATCATAAATAGAAAGCAATTAAAGAATGTACTATCCATAAGGTTCTACAAGGTTATTTTCATTACTTGTACACAAATATTTGGATGATGTTGTCTTTACGTAGTAGGTATTAATGAACGTTTAATAAAGCTTCTAAAATGTATTTGATGATATGTATATTATTATTATTATAGTGTGTTTGTTTTCTCTAGCCTTTTCATTATCTCACAAATGAGAATTTATGTGAGATAGATGAATTGAACCAAGTAATAGTCTAGGTGGCGGAGTGAAAAGAGCTTTCTCCACTTTCTCTTTATTAGATAAAATAAATTGCTTTCGTTTCCCAATGGATTTAAAACATTGAGAAGGAAGATGGGCCATCTTAAAATAACAATGGGAGTTTTGTACTAGAATGAAAGGTTTATGAAGTTATACGATAGTCATTTATGATATCTATATGGATTATATTCTGGATACGATATGATATGATAGTCATTTAATGAGTTGCCCTTGTTTTATGTATCTTACACTTACTTTTCACACGTTTGCCGTTTGATTGAAAACAATTTTAAACAATTTTCTGATAAATGAAGTATCGCGTCTGCATAGACCTGCTAATAGGTTTTAAGAGGCCCATTTACCAAATGAGTGATTGAATGGGTTATACGAATAAAGTGGATTTTGAACAATACTTAAGTTCCACTACTACTTTTAGACATAAATGATGATAAGTAGTAATTGATTTTGTTGAGTGAAATGCTGAAGAAAGATCATTTTTAATCGTTCCTGTTTTATCTACAATTTTTATAAAAACAAATTGCATAGAATGGCTAAGATTTCTAAATTTTCAGATATTTTTGTGATTGCAGCTGGGATCTGCGATCCTTTTTAAAATCTTGTTTCAACATTTGATACGAAAGTATATTTAATATTTATCAAAGATTTAGATTTTTTAGAACATTCAACATTTGGTACTTTATCATTCAAATTTCAGTGTCGATTTTAGAAGAGAAAACAAGGAGATTTTTTAAAAATTGTACTTGAAATGAAACTACGAAAAGTTAAATTTGCAATTACTTACAAGTTAAAACGTTAAGAAATTGAATGTTTTTAAATAGCTAGAAGCTTCTTCAGCCCAAACTTCAGCAATTTCTAACACGCTAAGTAAAAGTGAAAGCAACACCTTTCGCAATAATAAATAAAATTTTGAATAAAATGGAGACATATAATGCAAATAGCAAGGAACCACAAAGGAAATTACAAAATTGAAGCTAGGAACTTTAGTATTCATAAAATGTATCAAAACCACTTTTGCTCTTAACTTGCAAAATAACACTTCCTGTGGTTGTTCCTTCTAAAACATTGTCTCGAAATTGTACAAATATCTAAATTAATTACAATTTACTTTCTTCCGTCAATCACAATGGTGCAATAACTATAGATTATTTGAGAAAAATATATTACGTTTACTTTCTTGCACATATAAGTTTGTGTTTATTTCATGAAATGTGATTTACACGTACAATAACTCTCTCGAGTTTCGAGTTTTCGAGTGACCCTTCACATTAAAGTTTCACGACATGGTTTGCGCTTACTCTTTTACTTAATACACTTGTAACTAGTCCTTAATTGTTAGTACTTAATTTATCTTGTAAGTACAACAATGTAGAATATAATAAAAAGCGTTATCTCGGATAGTAAAGCACACAATAGTATATTATGTAAATATAATACGTATGTTTTAGCAATATTTATAGTTTCTAGATTACGATTGCCTATATTGGACACACAGGCAGCAGAAAGGGTTCCGACTTGACGATACTGATTTTTGATTTAAGTTAATTTATACATTTTTTAGTAATTCGATTGTTTCAAGGTGAACTTACTTTTTAAGTATTCCAGTACACTCAAAAGTACAAAGGTATACTACAAGGTACACAATATTCCGGAATTCTGATTCGTATAATAAGCTAAAGTAGACAATTAATAGTAGTACATTCATGAGAGACGACGAGACAAGTAAAATTTCGATATTAAATTAATTGTTTCTTATTCTAATATTTCCGAATTCTGATCGATCTATATGGTTCCAGCCATAACAATAGATAGTACATTTTCTTCAAAGTTTTTGATAAATTATCCCAAATTTCTGTATAAATTCACCTAAATATCTCTCAACTTTCATACATTAATTTTTTCACATTTCCTTATTGTAGCAATTAGCAGGTATCCAATTTTGATTTAACAGGTTATCGATTACTGATTAAATATCTTTATGGTACATATAAGTATTATATGTCAATTACAATAAGATCATATAGTTCACAGATCATATAGTGATATCGATATCGCTTCACATCACACTTGTACATATTATTTGATACAACTATAATAAATATGGCTTAATTAATAAAACAGATTCTCATTTCTTGTAGCATTGTTTTGTGTATTAGCGAGAGAAAACCTGGAGCTTATCTTGAGTCTGATAATGAAATATTTGAAACAGGAACAAATTAATTAGGAACTAAACCTTAAATGAATGGCAAGAATTTGAGAAAAAATTCGTAGTAAGCTCTAATAAGATCATTTTTGAACATATACGGTTGACTTACAACACATTGTCTGCGAAGAAACATACTGAGACCAAATTTGTGACAATTCATCGATTATAAACAAGCGTTGCATAATAATTGACTTGCAGCGTGGACTTTTGATCCTAGTTATTTTTTTTGAAAGTAAAAAACGGCAAGATACTTAAAAATAAGTAAAGCTAATCTTACAAAGGAACATGTTTTGTACTTTCTAAGAAAATCAAAAAACTAAGTTATAAATAAATAGGACACGTCAAGTAATTGAAAATTACTACATAGTAATTGCGTTACATTAAGTTATCTATACATTATAAAATAACTCGATGTAATGTATAGTCCATTTATATAAAAAATTAAACAAATGAGTTAAGTTAAGAAGAGTAATTAATTAAGTCATTTTGATAATATAGAGAAATTGAAATATCATTTAAGTCAAGATCATTAAATTAAAATAACGTTGAATAGAAATTATATCATTCGAATAAACATGCTAAGAAGATTACAACGCGTTCTACAGCAACATTCCATTTTTTGGGTTGCGGAGTTCTACTCACTGTAGAAAACCGACGAGGACTAGACGGGTTGCAGTTGGCAGGACTTGACAATTGACTTGAATTATTTGAACGAGACCTTTGGTTTCGAGAGTTTCGACAACAATACTTTCGATTCTTCAAACGTTGCAAAAAACTCATGGCCAAACCCTTTTTAGATTTTTTAGCTGGTGAAGGTAAGCCATCGTTTTGAATTGGACGACGACGCCGAGCAAGAATCCTATAGTAGGGACGAAGACTTGAAGGGATTCCAAGAGGATTATTTGCAGGAGATGAATTAGGAGACGGAAGTTCTGACTGAGTAATTCCTTTCTGCAGAAGCCTTCGGAAGCAATCCAGTTCCTCTTGAGTAAAAAGGCCAGATTTTGCTGGTCCGGCTTCACTCTCGAAAGACTGACAGGCCATTGTTAAGTATCGAGGGAGGAAAATAGATTCACCCAGGACTTTTCTTTTGGATTCTGGTGTCAGTTGAAGTTGCTGACGCTTTACTTCTTTGTCAGCCCATCTAAAATTATGAAAAACAGAATTGCTATTTAGCTATTTGAATTTGTATTTGAAAGTAATCTTTTTTCTGGAAATGTTTTATTTCAAACCTATCTAATTGATAGAATTATAGATACATGATTTGGGATTTGCTACGCATAATCGAAAATTTGAGTTTAGGGAAAAAAGGAAAATTTCAATTAACTGATT
Source organism: Isotoma caerulea (assembly GCA_034696405.1). Taxonomy (NCBI): domain Eukaryota; kingdom Metazoa; phylum Arthropoda; class Collembola; order Entomobryomorpha; family Isotomidae; genus Isotoma; species Isotoma caerulea. The sequence continues at coordinate 4,824 of JAQFZZ010000521.1, forward strand.
GCCCAGTTTAAAATATTTTATCGTTCAACTATATTGTTACTTCAATATAAAGGAATATACAATCTAATTGTATAAATACAATTATCAATGTTCTCATAAACTACAAACCGGGGTATGAATCATCATCCAAAAAATGAATTTCTAGTTCACAAAATGAAACACGTAATGTAACAACAGTTACACTTAAAAATTACAATATCAAATAAATTTCAAAATGTATCACTGTTTGCAATTATTATAGCAGAAAAACTTGATGCATTACCCTGTTTCATGTTCAAAGGCCAAAAGCATTAATTGTGTAAAGACAAATGACTCACTTAAGAATAGCTACAAAGACAACAATCTCATCAGGAATGTCAACAGTGTCTCTGGTCAAGATTAATCGCATTGTCTCCAAGTCCATCTCATCTATTTCATCTGATGTTAAGATTGTTGCAGCTTTTTCATCAAAATACTGCAAACAATTTTGAAGCAAACCAGCACACTCGGTCTCAATACTGTCAAATTCTGGATTTTGAGATGATGAAATCGGTGGTATCATTGAGAAATTTTGAGATACATTTCCGAGATCTTCCCCTCCAGCTAACATATTTCCCCCAAGGGTATTTGACAAGAAGTCTTCTTCTTCGATCATTTGTCTTTCTCGTCTTCGGTTCTGTTACAAACGCACAATTAGAAAGCATTAGTTGTTGGTAGGGGTGAGTGAGTTTACAAACAATGATTGACTTTTTTTAAATTACATAGTTTACAATAGTGATGAATGACTGACCTCAAGATTTTGGACATCTCCACAAAACATAGAAACATAATTCAAGATAGGAATAATCGTTGTTTCTCTAATGTTTCTATTCAGAAAGTCAATGCAACTCTTTACCAGCCCCAAACATTCGTATTTGTGGGCTGCATAAAGGGTAGGAAGCGCAGTTTCCACTGATTGAAATATGACTTCTTCAGCATAAATGAATCTGTAAAGTATACAAGGAACAATAACGCTTGATTAATAAGTAGTTTAGTGGTTGAGACTTTCACTACGTTTGAAAGTTCACTCGCTTAGGGTTCTTTTACTTTGTAATTTAGCCCTTCTTGGCCATAGTCAATTAATTTAATGACTAGAATTCAATTTTGTTCTGCTATATTCTGGCTAATTATATGGTTCGTGGTGAATAACTGCATGTAGCCTCGATCTATTCATCTATTTATACTATGCTGGGAAAAAGCTTTCATGTTATACTAACTGAGAAAGTAAGACATAAGAGAAAGTCCCAAAAAGTTTTTCGACAAAATTCTGAAAAGTAGCTCAGCTTGAAAGAGTTATTTTGTAATGAAGTACTTCAAATCTTTGAAATTTTGTTGTGCAATCGAAATGGATTAAAATGGTTATGTTAGATTTAGTTAAAAGTTCATAAAGAACATGTAGGTCAGACTTTTCGTAAACCTCTTTAAAATACAGCTTATTTTTTTAACGATAAGAGCTCGCTGTCCTTATCACATGAAGTAATTATTTCAGTTGATACTTTTAGCAAATTTAAATCTTGTCGATTTAACTTATTAACTTATTTAACAAACATAATTTGAGTAATTTGTATACTTTTTTAAATACAAAGGGTGAACCATGAACCAACTAACCTAAGTAAATTGTCAAACGCCCGTCCGTCAACATCCGGTACCCTAATGGTATGAGGCTCATCGCATCCAGATTGAGATTGTGATTGTTCAGTGAAAAAATACTCGGAAAACATGGCTCGAAAGACCGGTGTGGCATTTTGAAGTACTCCTTTAATCGCAGGGAGTCTCCAAGGCTCATCACGCCCCACAAGGAAGACTATGTCGCAACCTTCCTCAGATCCATAAATTCCAATTGGCAATAAATCTTCTCGTCTTGGGGCACTTGGTTTAGCTGACCACATCTCGTTTCATTGATACCTGCTCACTCCGTATTCCTTTCTTTTCAAGAATGGAAATGTGTTTCACATTCAAAACTGTTGCAAATACTGAAATTTAAGCACAAAGATAATTCAATTAATAAAAAAATTAATAGAATTCTTTAACATGCTAAATTGATTTATATGCATTTAGTTACAGCCTAGAGCAGAACAAGAATCAAATGACGACTTACTAAGTCAGACTTTTACCCTTTCTGAGCTTGTATGCTTGCTTGGTTTAAAAATATTAAATAATTTCCATAAACTCAAGGCATTTAATATTAATAATATTTGAAATTCAAATCAGGGTCAGTGATCATATGTCATAGCATTCATCTTCAGTTCAATGAAATGATTTTAAGGATGCGCATAAAAGAATGAAGAAAATCTTTTGTTATGCTGATTGATGTTCCCTGTGTACATGCCCCAGAGTGAGTAAAATAGTACTGTGTTGTGTTACAGGAGAAAGTACAATGTCTCAGATGCTCTTAGCTCTGACAAGAGTCTTTAAAATTTAAGATGTTTTACGCACTATGAAAGAGATTAAATATTCGAAGGTATAAATTATTCAGATACAATTGACTAGGGCAGGTTAGTCGCAAACATTATAATACAAATATTATATAGGACAAATTCGTTGGATAATAATCTTCAATTTTTGTATAGGTACTTGGTGTACATACAAAGTACCTTTAAAGTAATCATTTAACAAATTGCAAGTGATTGCTTTAAAGGTTTTTTGGAGACTGTTTTACAAAATTGCCTACCTAATAGAAATCTAGACAAACACTTTATATAAAATATTGTAGATAGATAAGGAATAACACTTCCTGTCAAAACATATAGCAATTATATAACCTTCGGTCCGAAGTTTAATGATTCATTTTACCCCTTAAAAGTCAAAGAGACGGATAAATTGACTTTAGAATTTTAGAAATAACTTTATAATTTTGATGTGCACTTTATACATTATATGAAGTAACTGTAATTATTTATTCTTTCTATTCATTTTTTCGGTAAGCATTTGAAATAAGAGATGTAAACATTATATTAACTTTCCCTTACCTCTCACTTTGCTAATAAAGGATTGAGACAGATCGCTATCATCTTACTCCACCGTTAATCGCCGTTTCTACACATTAATGTTGCTCACAATCACAATGTGCGATAATATAATAGCGGTTTTGATTACACCCACGGATGATATCACTTTTAATAGTGTTGTGTAGAAGGGATCGATGGAGACCTTTTAAAACGAGTGAATCGAACGTGACAAATAGCTTAATTCCCTGCACTCACATTGTAAATCATGTTTTAGTAATATGACACAAAGACTCTTTTAACAACCATTAACAGGTGAACTTATCAAATTGCATGAAAGTCCATTTAATGCACTACACTTGTAGTAATATTCATCATCATTATAAATACTTCTGGGTGGTTATTGATTGTAACTTGTAACGTGAGTCTAAAACGTAGCAATTGATTAAGAAAAAAAAGTGTGGAGATCACTAACTGACTACCGACAAAGTATTTGTAGAGATATAAAATAAAATGACACTCTTTTAAGGGTGAAACGGATCAAATGGGGTTATATGTGTCACATAGTTAATATTATTATTCTACTACAAGGCTTATGATTCTCAAGTTACCAATAAAGTTCCGAAACTCTAGGCATAAATAAGAAAAAAATGCAATTTGCCACTATACTCGGATAATGGCATGTCAAATGATCTACAACTTAGCAACTAATAGCATTTAGCCCTTCGTCTCCTTTATGGTAATGAATACCTACCGAGACATGACTATTATTATCGGAAAGAAATAGGGGATCGGGATTCATCACTCAAGCAACGCCTTTAAAAACTACGAATTCAACGCTGAGGTAAAAGGTATAAACCTTTATTTTTGTTTGTGTTGTATAAAGAAGCATAATAATAATATTAAATAGCATTATCCTATTCTACTTTGAACATATATTAGATGGAGAGCAAAAACTGATAAGAAAATAGCAATAGTACCACAATAAACAGGACTTTTTACTATGGTACGGTGGCATGTAAAATCATATTAAGTTGACAAAAATAACGAAAATAAAATGCCAAAGTAAGTATGTACATACAATACTTTCAAGAGCATAACTATAGATTATGTTATCTCTGTTTTTAAGCGAAACACTGGAAACACTTCATAAAAATTAAAAGTAAAATCTTTTACTTTACTTAGAAAAAAATACGGAGACTACGAGACTGGGATAAGGAAAGGAATATGTATTTATTATGTTGCATACATTTGTGTTACTTTACAGTATGAATGAGAATAATGAGATACAATTTATATATTTTGCATATCAATAGAAAAATATGTATTTTAAACCTTTACTGTTTTTATTAATAAAGATACTATTGAAATGAGAAGATGCACCTAGCACCTGAGCGAATTGGATACTACTGTATGTTACAAGTTACAAGATAAGATTACAGATAACTGTATCCTTTTGCGCATTTTGTATAAGATGGACATTTTGATGTATTATGGGCTGACTACGCTAGTTTTCCACAGAATTTTTCAGTATAAATTAATTCAATTAGTTTTGAATAACTGTATTTCTATAATTTTTAATCAGATTTGAAAACTTTAATATTTTTTTTATATTAACTTCTTTCCGAGTGCAAGATTATCTTATTATACGAGTAAGAAATTAAAATACTAAGCAGAATGGAATTTATTTTTACCAATCTGAAACCGGAGATGACTACAAGAATGGATTAGATTAGGAACGGGTATTAGGTATACAGTTTATAGATACCATACTGAATATTCTCCCTTTCTTTTAAAATCTCATATTATCCAGTATTTCTTGCAATTTTCAGAAATGAAAAGGCGATTGTTTAAGCGTATAATTATAATTACAAATTACAAATATATTTTGCTTTTCTTTCTCACATGGGAAAGCATACACATACATCTTATCTTGAGACAGTTGTAAAAATATTCTACACCCAAAATCCTCAACCTGGCTTTAAAATTGACATGTTAAAACAAAGCATTACAAATTATAAGAAACGCAATACAAATCCTTAATTGAATAAACAAACTGACTCACTTAGGTTAATGTTTGATAATTAGATTTTGAAAGTATAAACAAATCGTAGGCGATATTCATTTAATAATTGTTATGCATTTAGTAGTATACAGTCCAGTGGTTATTTAAGAGATGTCATAAAATTTATGACCAAACTTTACTTTTACTCGACTCGATACATTTTTCACGGTTCATTATGTCCTAACCCACAAGTCATGCTGCAACCTGCAACTTGCATACCGTGCTTAATCTCTGCTTTCTCACGACCCTTTCTAACTCCATTAAAATTGTCGTAAAATTTCACATCTTAATAAATTGGTTTGGTGTTTGTAATAGCAACTGTAATGAAATGTCGTTGTAGTATTTTTGGATTGCATTTAAAACATCGAAGTTTAAAAATGAGTGCATGATAAATGTGACATGAAGACTAATGATTGTTTTTTTATCAGTAACTCATGTTCCCATTATGCTTGACATTATTCTATAAACCAAAAAGTGTTACGTATCGATAGAGTTAAGGTATAGTCTCATAGTTGACAAAGGGCACCTTGCTCATTATCAGTTATGACAAAGTTTAAAGATGCAAAATCAGAAGCAAAAGTAAAAAAAAATATTATGTCTCAAATTAGTTCATTGAAACAATACAAATAGCATGACTAATTTAAAAAAATTAATAATAACATACGTTTTTTAAATACTTTAAGTTTATTTATGTTTGTAATTTTGTTTGCATAATTATTATATTACCCATGAGAATTAAACTTTGACCTAAACACAATATTTAGATCGTTTGAGATCCTACAATTTGTATATAAAACTTCAAATCATTTTTTTCGCCTTCGGACTAGAAGCAAAGGTTTAATATTCACTAACCACTAATCACAATCCCTAATATCTCGCAATGCCATCGAAAACAGTTCTTATTTTTTAGGATTCGGTTGAAAATATAATCAGGAATTTATGTTTTTATGAACTATCCCTGTCAAGAGCATAGATCATGACTTGAACCCGAAATAAATCTTTGCCTCACACATACACATCTGGCATCAGCAAAAAGTAAATAAAAACAGGAATAGTAAGTATGTACACACGTAATCATTTGCATTTGTACTCTATTTAAAAGTATACATATGCATGCAGATATTGCATTCCTGCAAATATTAAGACAAACTCTGAGCCAAGTCAAAAAGTTAACTTTGTATGTGAGTTTTTTGCCTACAAGATTCAGTTTTCAATTTCAAGTACACAGTTTACTTTAAACTTTGGCTAAATGAATTGTTCATGAAAAAATATGCAATCCTAGCCAAAAGCAAACCATGAAAGCGAAAACGTTACTAAATGAGTTTTTTAAAAGTCTTCATGAACGACTGACGAGTAGTATTTTATTTTGTATATGTTATAGAGACCTTGCTTGATTGCACAGACTTAAAAAACACTGATGGTGGGATCGGCATGTGTACAATCGAATATTTGCTATTTGCAATCCTGCCAATTTTCTACTGAGAGAGCCGAATGCGGCTAAAATTATAAATAAAGTTGGAAACAAAAACGAATTTACACTATTACACGTGCTAAATTCTTAAATCCTCCATCGGTGTATATATAACTAACTGCAGTTAAAGCATTGGATTTAAAGAGATTGTAAGAAGATAGCAAGAAACGGATTGATTTCATATTTTTGCTTATGCTTAGAAGAACTTAATGTGTGAGAGGAAAAGGTTCTGACATTTTTATTATTTGAGATGAAAGGTCTTTCAATAAAAAGCGTATGATTAGATTGGAAGAGAAAGCTGTGGGCATAAGCTGATAAAGCTTTTCCCTTTCTAAATCAAAGTAAACATTTCCAAAAACAGCTTATATATTTTTTAACGAGAAGTTTATGCTTGTAGATTTTACGTAATACGCAAGCAATGATTAAATCAAATTTTATATGATCTGACATCTTGAAAAACATTGAATAAATTTCCCTAATATGAGTAAGGGGGAAATTCGGTGATAAACAACCAGCTGCAGGATAACTTCAAAATATGAGGCATAAGTCCTTTTAAGTTAAAAACCGCAATGTAAAGGATGTGACATCAATATTAAACTTTGAGCATAAAGTAATTTAGATAATCTATATCAATAATCACGGTTGTAATGTCAAGGAAAGTCTTCTCTGATGTGTATTTAAAAATTCACTTGAATAATATTATAACTTTAGAAATCGAAGTAAATTCTTAATGAGTTGAGACATGAAAATATGACGAATGAAATCTTAATCTAAACACTACTTTGCACAAAACTACACCAACTTTTGACATATTATGTGACTTCAAGTTCAAGTTACCAATTTTGCATAAACGCTACAATATTACCTACTTATGTAGGGTTATCGGCGAAAACACCAAAGACAAATTGTAATATAATTACATATTATTAAATTGAATCTGTAATACGGTGACAACATTTTAAAACTTATGTTTTTTAAAATTGGTATATTTACAATTCAATACAAAATAAATAACCTGCAAATCCGTGCCTTTTAAAATGTTGAATTTCAATATCAATATTATATTGCATTGTAAAGGTAGCAATTTATAGATTCATAAAGAAAAAAGGAATTAATCTATAAACTCAAATATATAACATACATATTATCTTGTGTCAATGTGCCATACACTCAAAGTTAGTTTTACTTGCATGAGCTATTTCAGGAAAGGAACTTAGGACATTCTTTGAAATGTTCAGAATAATCAATTAGGACAGTTACGACTTACGACTACACATAAAAATAAAATGTAAAGTAGAAGGAAATGAGGTTCCCCGTGAATACAAATGTTTTAATGAAACGGTCATTCATTCATCACATTTTGCATCTAATGACTTGCTCTTGGCTCATATTACAAGATTCATGTAGTTTAAAAAATGCGTTTAGATTAAAAAGTTAAAACCCCGTCAATATCTCTCGTTATAGTATTTGATGTCTCCTGTACTACATAAAATAATAACAATTAGTACCCATTTTTTACGAAAGTAAAATAGTAAATAGTACAAAGATAATACGAAGGGAGACTTTTTTGAGGTCAAAGGAACCTTAAAAGAGCAACAAGCTGTCATACAAAAGAGAATTAAGAGAAGGGTGACTTTTTTTGCAAACTTACAAAAAATGAATATTGCAAAATAAACCCCACCAACCAACGATCACGCACTAGAGTACCAGGTGTTAACAAAATTAACCCTTCCCCTTGGTCAAGACTTTCATATATTTTACGTACCTTTTAAAACTGGTTTAATTTAAACACAGCAAAGATTATTTTCATGAACTTGAAGGTACTATGGTTGAAGTACTCTTCTACCATGCAATTATACTTGTGACTTCTTATATTCCTTTAGAAACACAATTGCTATATATATTCGAAAACTATAAGTATTTTAAGGCTTCTCTCGTGGCACGTGAAACTTGCAAAAAATTGCTTGATACAAACAATAATAAATAGCTTTTTTACAACTTTGATATGATACGGGATGTTTTTATTCAGTTCAATATAGTACTTATAGCCGGTTGTAACTTCACTAAAGATAAGGAACCATTTCAACAACCCTTATATATAACTGTCACATTTTGCAACGAAATGGAATGCCGGTAGAAGGTTAACTGCCAAAAGTTTAAAAGGTTTTAAAACATGATTTACTACCTATGTAGTAAAAAATATCCAGGCCAGTTTCAGGTAAATCGTAATTTTTAAATGAGTAAACTGAAGATGAGAAATACCTTTGAAATGTTAATGCATAGTAGGGTAAGGAGAAATGTAAACGTAAACCATAACATAATTAAGCTCATCCTCATGGTCTGATTCATTATTAGTAAATACAGGTGACGATAGTATGTTTGTGCACCATGAAATTTCATGACAATTAGCATAATTTGTATCAATTCCTCATCCAGAGATACTGGTTAGTAAAATATATAATAATAAAAAACCACTATATGATGATCTAATAACCTAAACACTTGAAAAGCACAACGTTCAACAATGTTTGAATCGAACGTTTTAAAGTGTTAATAAAATTTACTAAAAAAAGATTCCATGAGAAAAAAACTGGATGGTGAGATCACAATTTGATCATAGGCTTACTATCCTGAATCACTAATACATAATATTTAAATAGTTCAGTTGACAGTTGTTGATACTGTCAAGATTCTGTGAAAATTAATAAAGTGTCTAAACCTAAAACGTTTAAATTCAAACAATCTATATTAAGGAAATAGGTTTTAATTGCTAAAACCATAAATCGTTAATCTCAGTTCACTAAACTCTCTAAACGCTGAGATTGTTTCAATTGTCCCTATTATCTCTTTTGTATATCATATATTATTATACTCTCAATAAATTTTAGCAAACAAAAGGATGATGTCAGATAACTTCATTCATAGTATATTTACAACTGGATTTATTTAAGTTAATATTTTTTTTGAATAATTATAAGAGTACAATAATTGCATTGCTTATTCTGTCAGAGATAAGCTCAACTAAAAAATTAAATGAGGTATGAGGTAGTATGATACTCATAAATATTTAAAGATTGTACGCACAGCACTATGATTAACTCCAGACTAGATTAAATTAACATAATTCATGATCGTTTTATAGAATAAGTCGAAAATTACTTTAAAAGCAAACCTTATAATTTACGCACTGAGGTCGCAAGGTCACCAGAATGTGGTATTTTAATTTATATTTAAACTGATTTGTCTGTTCTATATACTGTACTGTTGTAAATTAATAAATTCCAACTGTGATTTGATTATTAACCAAAAACTTCTAACGATATCTGGATTTTTCACAAATCAATTGTAGGGCGTAACAAATTCTATACACACACAAAAAAAAAGAATTACCTAGCATATGGATCAATACTTCAATACCTATAATATGGATTTACTTGAACAATGGTAAAGCTTATATTTTGCTTTTAACTTACCTGATATTCGTTCACCAATTCGATGATAACTCGAACTTTAAACTAAACTTTCAAACTTTGAAAGGTATTTCGAAATAAAATTAAAAATTCTAAATGGTTAATTAAAAAGAGAGAACATAATATATTATGCATGGGTAAGAAGAATGTATGATATCAGACTGCCTCACTCAAAGAAAGAAATCCTATTAAGGTCTCGTTGCACGCAGAATTCGCACCGAATTGGGAAAATAGGTCAAACTATACCCAACTTTTTGCAAATATCTATAAGGACTTTATATCCCTGGGTAAGTACTCCGAAAGGTGAATGAACTGAAATTGCCTAAGGTATATTGACAAAGAGCCCTTCTATAGAGAAGAGAAAGAGCAAAAGTTCCTTGAACCACAAACTAAGAGACAGTCACCATCTCACCATGCACCATGGAATAGAACCGAACAACCGAATAACCGAGAAAGTAATGGTAAATGTGAATGAATGCATCAGAAAGAACATAAAATGAGATAGCTTACCAACTTTTACTTTGCACAAGACACACGAGCCAAAATCTCCCCGAAGCCGGATACCGGGATACCCCATACAAGATTTTGGAGTGGAGTTATACAGTTATTTTGTATATGAGGTTGAATATACCCGAATATTGATTGCTCCGGGAGTCCCAGTTCCGAATTTCAGAGTCTTTGTTATTCCCTACTTCTGCCAATCTACAAACTCTCTATCCGAAACTCACCGAATTTGCTATATTTTGCAAAAACAACTTTGCTTGTCGATAAGGATGTTTATACAATTTGAAGTTTTTGGAGAAAACGGTTTCATGTACTTTTTTACTGTGGTGATTTCATAAGCACTTTTTATACACTTTTGGTGGTTACGTATGCATTGACTTATTTTCTAAATTTTATGTACAAACTGCTTGGCTACTTTGTTTAATCCTAAAAGCTATATACTGAGTCTGTGGCAATTTTTAATCTGTCAAAATAATCCTACCTAACCTTTGTTCATTTAAGTCACCAAGTCTAGTCGGTTTGAAGAGGACTGAAGATGAGGGGCAACTGAAACCGCTACTGGATAGTCGGTTGGTTGTAGTTGGAATAGGAGTCATGCAAAAATGTCATGTAGTGAATTTTTGCAAACATTTACTACTACTATAGTGCCAGATGCATACATAATGTCCTGTTGTTGTTGTGAATGTTGTGTAGTTTTAAACTGCATACTCGTTATATCGGGTTTGTCCGAATATAATGTGGTGGTTTGGTTGGTATCATAGTTTGATAGTTGATTTATAAGAATTCGTCATCTCCTATAATGTGGTTGGGATTTACTTTACAAAATAAACTTGACATTATTATTACAATTTTTATCTTGTATCCGTACATGTTTATTTGTATGCTATAATAAATTTTGCTGTGTGGTACAAGCTAGCAAATATGCATATTAGGGGCGAATCATCATATTATAAAAGTTTTCCTTGCTTTTAAGTTTGTTCCATTGTTTTTGATGTATCATATCAGAATATAATTCTATGTGTGGGCTTATCTTACTTCTATATGCTAGGATTTTGTTTTCTCTGTCTTTAGATGAAAAATATCTTAGCCAGAGAATAGACGTATTTCCGTTGACTTGGCAAGTTTGCATTTCATCCTTGCTATTGTCATTGGTATATAATGTTATAGGTATGAGTGGATGTGACATGGGTATCAATAGGTTCCAAAGCTTGCATGTTGTGTTGTACTGTATCATAATAATACAGTACTTGAAATGTGTGTGTTACAGTTATCTACTGATTGTTAAGCATAGATTACAAAGAGGAAACAAAATATTTGGTAAAAAAATATGAAAACAAATTCCATATCCGATTCTCCACCAAAGAAAATGCAAATACATTTTTTTCCATTGACAAATGCCTTATAATTATTCAAACTAGTCAATATCTTTGTTCATTTTGAATGTATGATGAGATCATCGACGCCAACGTGTAGAATTAACTATGACCTGTAACATTGAATAAAGAATAGTGATCACTACCAACCCGCATGAAATTTTTATTCCTGATGATAAGATGATGACAGTAAGGTAATAAAACTTGTGTGAAGTTCATGCTAAAATAAATAAAAAATTGAAGTCTGAAGTGCGTCTGGTGAATAACATATTATACATAAATTATGCTCTGATTTCCACGCATCTAACTTTAACTTTACATATAAACAACAATAAAATAAACTCTTCGTAAACAGTATAAGCAAGTGCGGAAGCGCGTGAACTGAATACGAGAATTATAAATCTCAATGACACAGTGTGTTTGTGTGTGATATCTGTCTGTCTGTCGTCTGTTATGCATGTCAAAGCATGACATACTCGTCAAAACCTA
>JAQFZZ010000522.1:0-17158 GCA_034696405.1 Isotoma caerulea
AAAATGTGTGCCATAATAATCTTCCTCTCTCAAGTCTTTCCAGTTTTACTCTTGGAGAGTCTCGACGGGTGACTGGTAGACTGGTGACAGGCAGTCATTCAGCTTAAAAGCACATAGCTAAAAGTGGAATACCATTATATACCACAGCAAATGAAAAATCAGTCGGGTAGATTAAGAAAAAAATGATCTTCACTCTCTCATCATCAGGCAGGCATTACCTAGTTCGACTACCTACGAGCACCAACGAGTATGATGACAAAGAATGAAGATGATGATGATCATAGTCTCATCATTCATAGAGTTCAATTAAGATCCGAATTAAATGACATTCATGAGCAGAACCGACAAAGAATTCTGAAAGAAGAGGAAAGCTGCCAGATCTCATTCATTACCAAATATATTACATTGCATTACTTGCTCAAAGAAGATTACTTACTTCACAATACAATGCATTCACACATAAATACAAAGAGACATGGAGACAAAATACAATAGAATATTCTTATGTACGATGTTAAATTACTTAAAAGATTATAAGCTTTTTTAGTATACTATATACTTTATGCTGGTTTGGTTGGTCTGGTGTGTTTTACAAGTCGTAGCCCTTCGGATCGTTCCTTCTCAACTCTCTTCACCCTGTCCGGGTGTCGTAAAGTAAAAGAGACTCCCATTTGTCTTATAGAATAATAGAAATAATACGTAAGAACAAGAAGACACAATTTACAATAGAGAGAGAGAGAGTGGTGGTGGTGGCATGGCATCAGTGACAGCGGCATATAGAGTAGTAGATGTTGTGTATCTTTGTATAAGAGAAAGAGACAATTTCAGATGACAAAAACAGGGAAGGCGGATTTTAGATTGCACCCAGCCTGATCTAATATCATCGTGGAGTTCCCACATTCATTTCATTAAACAACATTTGTACTCATTGTACTTTTCCACTTTATAGGCATTCATTCCCCCCGTATATATACTCGTATCTTATAGTTAAGTGAGTAATATTGTGTTTTGTATAATTAAATTGGATACAGAAAGAGAAAACACATGACAAGATCTCACTCACTTATCCATTGTCTTTTTACTACTTTGTAACTCCACACTGGGAAGGAGAACTTAATAGAAGAGATAGCACGGGTTCTTTCAAGTCAACAATATTTTAATGAATGGCCCTCCTTCGCCCCGTCTAAATAAAATCCATCCTCTCTTCTTCACCCTTCTTAGATATTAGACAACACTCTTGTACAACTTGACATGTTAAAGTAAACTATTCTATTCTATTCCTTTACTATATATTAATATTATTATTACATATTATTATAGGAGACTGGATTGGATTGTTAACTAGAGTAGTTTCTTCTCAAGTGAATAAAAGACATATCGTCCCTCATACATCTTCCCATTACAACTTATTTGTTGTTTTCACTAACAGCTAATTTATTTAGTCTAATCTGACTCCCAACTCTGCTCGTTATATTTTTTATTATTATTGCGATCTGTCTCCAGCCTCGTTTATGTTTTCTGTCTTCCTCTCACAAATAAGAATTGCAGAATTCTGCTCTGGTTACAGTAATTGTCTTCACTTTTTGCTCCGAAGGTTTTGACCTACGCTAATAACCTCGAATTAGAATAGAATACATAGAGTATAGGTAGTAATATTAATGGCAGTCTGTGTGTAACACTCCCCTTCGAAAGAGTTAGATCAGATTCATCAAATTAACAGCACTAATTGGGAGTACCGACCTATCATTATTTTATTATTGGGGATTCTTTTTCATCGTTTTTTTCTTTGTATAACCAAACGACTTCCTGCAAAACAACCTAATGAATGGGACTAACAATATAATGGATTATTATTAGTTGTTTTGAAAAGAATAATCACACCTTTTATCTTCCTATACATTCAAGTGAAAGAGAGAGCCAAGTCGGTTAATATAGAAAAATGACATTCATTATTTTTCTTATGGGGCTAAATTGTCTCTGAAAAGGTAAACAATTCCTGTAAGAAAGAAATGTATATAGGCTTTTTTATTTTCGTTTATGTGACAGAATTCGCTACAAAGGGCTTAAAGGTGTAGAAAAAATAAGCAGAAGCAAATCTAACACATTTCTGTATAGGGAGAATTTTAACAAAAGCCTTTCTTCCCAGTTTTTTCTTGGGTGTCGAGCAGACTGTAAATTTAATCTTCCCTTCTGTCTCAATATCGTCCATAGACAATGTAGCAGTGTACATAGTTGAATAATAAAGGATAAGACAAAAGGGATAATAAAAAGGGATAAACTAAAGGAGAAAGAGCTGTGATCTTTGTTCCTATCTATCTATCCATACGACTCGGTTTTGTAGTAGATTCCATCCCAGCCGGTTTGGTCTGGTGGTCATCATGAGAAATTGATGAGAAGGAGGACTTGGATAAAGGAGGACGCTCAAAATCCCATGAATCTTTCAAGATTGATCCGTATCGAGGAAGAGGGAGAAAAAGGGACGTTGATGTTCCTTGTATATAACTCTGCCATGCCACAACTACTGCATCTTCCTATTTCTCTTTCTCTCTGGGTGAAAGTCTTTTAGCAGATAAGTAGAAAGCCTGGAGAAAAATGGGAATCGATAGAAGGGGGCACAGGGAACCAAGTAACTTAGCAAAAAAATGCATCTGCCTTTTTCAGCTTGGCACACAGAGGCATGCTGGCCTGGCAATCCTCATGGCATTATTATTACACTTATAAAATAAAAGCAGTTGTACTCTCTTGTAGATTGTAGCAATGTGAGCTTGGTAGCAGTCTAAGGTATTAGTTGCCTTCTTTCACCACCATCAACATACATAACTATAGCTAGGTAGATATATAGCAGGGAGAACACATTTTCTAAATTTTAGATATCCAGATAAGGCGACTCTAGATTCAAGATAATAAATACACATAGAAGAAAAAAGTAAGAATGAAGTAAAAGGGTCTCTCTGTTCTGGATTCTGGATCAGTAAGGAAAGAGAGAAAGAAATAAGAAGAAGAAAAAAGGGAATAAACCATATCCCAAGGACGAGGACTTTCCCTTTGGCCAAAAGTAAGTAAAAAGACGAAGGGGAAAAAATAGAAGAAATTTCACGAAACATTGGATCAAGCGCCCCGCTGTTTCCACCGAGAAAGTGTATTAGCTTTTAAGAAGGACATACTGCTTAGCTTACTGTCTTATTCCTTCCCTTTCCCTCCTACTACTTACTATATATCTCACTCTACACGTATTGTATATTGCTTTCCATTTTTATTTTCTCTTATTTATTATATGCACAAATATGTTCACAAATATCGTTTCAGTTTTTATACATTTCCTTTTTCCACTACTGTAGGTGAAAGTGGGTGAAAGTCAACTAGATAGCTTTTAGCTTATAACTCCGCTGATGAGTAAAGACTAAAGTAGGTATACAACAGCTTATATTGATTTGAAACATTGTCTATCCGCATAATCCTCAGATTAATCCATGAAATCCCAAGTTGCCAAGTAAAGCTTAATAAAAGCAAAATATTACCCATAATTTACCAGTTTTTCCTACCTAAATATGAATCACACGTACGAAAGGGTGTATTTTATATTTGAGTTTGAGTGGTATGGTGGTTTGGTTTCTGCACCCGCAAGACTACCCAGTCTTGTACTTTCTACTACCTACTACATGTATCGTCAGAGTCTTAAAAGAAATTTAGCTTATCGTAAGATTCATGATGTTCCACCATCTTGCAAATATGTATTGCTCGTCGTATGGTGGCTTCACTGTCTTGAGCTCTTTATCCTTCGCCAATATTATCCCTAATGTTTATTACTAATGCACACTCTCTCCTCCCTTGCTGTTAACGTTAGCTTAGTATTTGTAAGTGAAGTAAGTAACTTCTTAGACTAGATAGATGTATTTCCATTTCTGTAGGGTAGAAGAACATCCTTGTAGCTATTATAACTTAAGAGTTAATGTAATAGGTACATAATATACATAATTTCACTATGGAGGAAGAAAGTCTTAACTGTACTGTCAGAAAGAAAAGGCTCTTTCTTTTACTATTATGTTATCCTATGTTATGTTATTATTATGAGTTATATTATGTTTGCATCTCTGGGATTAACAGTTTTTGGTCTGGTCTCTGGACTCTAGAGAAGTAATAAGACTCCCTTGTTTGAAGTGGAGTAAGCTTAAACAGTATTTTTTTATTATCTGGTTGCGACTGAATCAAAGGCTTTTGTATGTGCATTTGGAGTTGAGGAGCTCCAGGCAGATTTATAAAGTCAGAGCGTGAAGGAATAAAAAGCATGATGAAATTGAAATTAAAGCACTGACTGCCACTGACAATAGGCTAGACACCACAGTAGACTATATAATGTACACTAGGTTTTATATATGGGGTAAAATCTGCCTTTGACGGGTGATGATGATTAGTCGATAATTGCAACTTTGGTGATTACGTAAATCTTCTCACGAATCCATGACAGACAATGAGACAGGGAATGCATGCCTAAGGGGGGAAGCGAAAAGTTTTCCCTTGCTTGTAGGATATTTTATATATTATGTTGGAATAGGTAATACTTTAGTACACACATAGTGTAAAAAGTTTGAAGACCTCGTTTGAACTATGAAAATTTTTCCTATTAGAAAGGCATTGTCATTAAATGACATTTAACGGTCGGTAACATTTACAAGGAGAAGCCATGTAGAAAGCTATATTATGTCCATCATATAAGCATTGGGTTTTTGTTTTTTCCTAGTGTTTTACAGGAGTCATTAGATAGTTTTTTAACGTATTTCCCAATTTATATTTTTCATGTTAAAAAATATGATTGGCATCTATTTGATTTATTCGTAAACCATTTCAACTATAAGTACTCAATGAACTAATAGAAATTCAGTTTTAGCAGGCTCTTAAAAAACGACATAAATCGTAGCTAAGTATAACTCTGGTATAAAAAAAAGTATGAGGAATGACAGATATAGGTTAGGACGAACCTTTATTGTCTTGTTTTGTAGTCGGAGGCCGTTAAGAGTGTTAATAGCTTTCTCGGCGTCCTCGGCTCGATGGTAGTTGACAAAGCCGTAGCCCAGACTCTGGCCTGAAACCATAGATGAATCTTGATTACTTCCGGAGTTATCTTAAAATAAAAAAAATTAGCAAAAAAAATGATCAAACAAAATGAACCAGAAAACAATGAGATATGAATTATGTATTATATTTTTGTGTTATTATCTTACCGGTGATTTTGTCTCGGATGAGTTTACAACTCTCTACTTCGCCTATGGATGAGAATAGGGATCTAATTTCCTCCTGAGTCATAGTCTGGGGCAGGTAGTTCACAATCAAGTTGGTTTTACTTTCTTCCAACCCATTGTTGCTGCCATTGTTGGGCGAGCCCGCACTTCCCGACATGTTCATCCCACAACTCACATTTACTCCGTGAATCGACCCGTTAGCCTGAGGGGGGGTTGTCGTAACGTCCATCCCGTTCTGCATTTTATTTATTTTTTATAGTATAAATCTTTTCTTTATATAATAGTAGTAGTAGTACGGTTTACGCGACGTTTTCCGCTTTGTATTTTAAAAGTATAACAATTTTATTTATAACTTCACCGTTTCAGATAGAAACTCAAATCTGGAAAAAAATCTCTTTGAATCTTAATTATTATAGTTTGCGTTATAGTTTTCACTTCCTGAATGAAGCTGTACAAATCTTAACAAGTAGATTTCTTCTCGTAATAGTAAAGTTTAGTAGTTGTAGAAGATATCTTATTATTTCTTTTGGCTTCTCCTGTATTTTTTATTTTTTCTCTTCAAAATCCAGGCACAAGCACACTCAAACAATTCCACCAAGCTGGCAACACCCGTTTTCTTCTTTTTCGGTTTTTAGCAGAATTATTTCTCTGTCTTAGTAACTTTTGTGACGCCGTCCAGAGGAAAACTAGATAAACAAAATACCAAAAAATCTCATGTAAACTTTGAGCAAAACAGTAGCTTTAAGACGACAGACGCTTTAAGAGTAGAAATATTTCATATAATTTTAAAATCCGGATACATTCATCCATCCATATTTGCATAACATAAGATAAGTGTATGGCTAAGATGTTACGTGTGTATAAGATAGGAGAAAATAATATGGAAGAAAGAACGTGTAACTCAAACCATCCATTTATCTAAAACATTAATATTAATACAAACATTTACACCAAGCCATATTGACTTCAACACTTTTTTTCCATGAACACATTCAACATTTCTAATTTTTAAGGAAACGTACTCTTCTCACTTTGCGAAGTAACTTAATGGCAAAAAGTGTTAAAAAAGGTGCATACACACACATTTAACATGTAAATTGCTAATGTTAACCACTATACGATGTAACAAACCAAGGTAGTATGATTTTATATTTTATGGAATATGGAAAACATCTTTCACCCTAATCATTACTCCTGTTATGAGTCAAAAAATCTGATGGCTCGGTAGAAATATATCAGTCGCTGTACTAACTACCAAGAAGCGATCACTTTTTAACAACATAAAATGATCTCTAGTTTTAGGTTAAAAGACGTAGTAGTGCAATTCAAGGTAAATATAAATCCAAAGGTTATAATGTAGAAGTAAGTAGTGAAGTTACAAATCATTCATAAACACATTTCTGTACACAATGTACTTTTCCGGTTTTAAAATCCTTTGAGTTCACCCGACCAAACGGACCACATCCATCCGTTCTGTTTTGTCTTATGGATAATACCCTACTTACGCATAAATTTGTCAGCTGTTGGTTACTTAGCCAGGCCAGTGGAGCCAAACGAGTAATTTCGACTTTATTTAAATAGCAAGTCTACCAAATTGTATGGTATACAAATCGATATAAGAAACTATTATGAGGAATTGGATTAGAATTAGAGAATCATAAAGCATAACTGGATTTGAGGAGACCGAGACCGGTGATTAGATTAGCAGATGTAACAACCCTATCGTATCTTTAACTGTCTCTCTACCATACTGTGTACTCTATCATGTGTATATATATATATTATATAAATATAAACTCCTAATTCATTTCTATCAAAATATCAAGTTATCAAGAATCAAGATGAACTGACTAGAGGTGGATGAAATAAGCTAAAACAAACGGGGCGACGACGGAAGAACTCTCTGACTTGAGTTTGCTTACCCAGTCAGTGTTTATCAAGGCATTTTAAAGGTACATTTCCCAAAAGCACGGCTTCATCCTATCATTCATCCTTATTCAATATTTGTATATGAAAATATCTATTCCTTCCTGTATGTTTGTGTGCAGTACACTTGGATTCGTATGAAAATGTATTCAAAAAGGGGGGAGAGAGAAACTTTGGCAAAATCTCTCTTTTCTTTAACAGACCAAAAACCGACATTGGATCGGATCGGATCTTTGAAACTTTTGGATCTTTAGCAAAGAAACATCCTTCATATCTTTCTTGCAATATTATATTATATCCATCGGAGCATTTATCTATCTCGTCTTTTTTTAAATGTCTTAACTCACTTCAACTCGTAAAATCTTTTTGGAATAGATAGATGGATAGATATGTTAATGCATAGACTACGATAGTATAACATAATATTAAATACCACCTTCAAGAAGTTATCTGTCTCTTCTCCATAAGTCTTTTTTCTCTATGTGTTGTGGTACAAAGATATATTTCTCCTGTCTATTTGATGAAATAACTTTATTTCTGTAATGTGCACTACTACTGCTCACACACACTCTTGCTGATTTATAACTTAAAGATATTAATAGCTTTTACATCTTTTTCCTATACGTATTAACATACAGTAGTTTTAAAAAACTATGGAACCCATACCGATGAGATGATTTCTATCAGCTTTATTTGGGGGCTCATTGATTTATAAAAGTGACTACTCACACTTCCAAGAATGAATAAGATGTTCGAAAATTGAGTCTATCTCAAATTCAATGTCCCATACACCACAGTAACATGATAAGTGTGTGTGTTTGAGTGTATTTCCATATGCATCATTGATTGCATTAAGATCCAAAAATCTAATCCATAGGTCTATTTCATCCCGCATGTAATTTTCATCTGTACCAATGAAACCAGTCACCAACTCAATATATAATATAGAAATAGGCATATGGACTTTCCTCTAAATATAATAGTGAAGGGCATGAAGACATGAGATTATGATGGGATAAAATAAAATAAAAATCCACGGATTGGATACGGATCCATCATGCCAGGGCAGACTAAAGATAAAAAATAAAATACCAGGGAAAGGCTTGAGCCACACCAAGCTACGCACAAAAATCCTAACTGAATTTTATCCCATATTATTATTATAACTTCTGATAGTTTCTACTACAATCTATAAATTATCTTTTGGCGATGACATGATGCCAGGCCACCAATATTGCCTACTTTGTTCATACACTATGTTATAGGAGGTTTAAACAGCAATAAAATATCTATTAAATCTGTAAGAAAGATGCTCCTTAACCCCATCATCCTATCCCATGAGAATGTGTGAACAAACACCCACTTGAAATATCCATCTCTTTAAGTCTTTCTCAAATCCAATCCAACGTTCTTTAAATTAAGCTCAGTGACCTCTGTCTTTGCTCTAGTTTTAGATGTGTAACTAATCAACATGATAATTTAAACGTATATAATGACTTGAGGATATTTCTCAACTGGTCGACTCATTATTACATATTAGACTCTTTCTTTCATCACGTTTCAAACTAAGATGAAATGAAAGTAGGACGAAATAAGAATTCAAAATTAAGTTAAAATGTAAAAACTAGGAATTTCATAGAAGATCTGGAAAGGTTTTCCTTTTGAGTTTTGAGCTTTTTAGCTCCGTGGGATAATCACCTCCTTCCCATGCCTTATTTTTCAAGACATTTATTTTTTACTGCTTGTTCCATGTTCTATGTTCCATGTACCCAGAGAGAGACACAGATCTCTCTAAAGAAGAAGAGTTTGTAGGAGGAAGGAAGGAAGCAATCTAACTTGAACATTGAACTTGTGATGATTTTTCCTATTTCTTAGAGTTTCTTTTTTAGTAGGAAAACGGCCTTTGGAAATAGTGGATGGATACTCCCGGGAGAGAGACGAAGAAAGAGCCTGCTTCCTATCCAATCCAATCCACCCACACTTATACTATTATATCATAAATATATATATCAACATACAAACAGACACATAGTAAAGTGCATGCATACGTACTTGTGTAATATGTATGGCATGTATATTCAACGGGCTTTTCAATTCTACTTTCCGAAGAAGGTGTATCCATTCACCAAGAGCTCAGTGCAATGTGGGAAATAAAAGTCTAGTCGATATTCTTGTGAGACGGAAAAGCCCTTTATTTCGATCTACCTTTAACCTTCAGAGAAGCCAGTACTGCCAGTTTAAGTATTTATATTCATTCAAGTCACCCTACTTACTTCCTTACCTTTAGGAAAAAGCCTATACGATATATTTAATGCTAATCTCGTGCCGAAATTCCCCTAAGAACTTCTGACTTTTTGCAAAGATTGATAAAATGGAATCCCTTTCTTCTGAGAGAGACTCTAAAGCTTCCTAGACCAAATTCTTGATTCTTTCCGAGACTTCAGACAGACAGGCATGGGTATACAATACAATAGCTTGGAATATGTGAAATAAGGCAACAACAATAAAATAGCCAAGGATTATTGTAAAAAAATATAACTTTCTATTTTCGTTTCTTGTACCAGAATCGATTCATTATTCCGAAAAAGTGTAACAAAATAATTTTCTTGTGGGTAAAAATTAAATGGAATTTAAAATAATTGCAAACAATGAATAAAATTAATACACGCTTAAATTAAACCTGTTTCCAGTGTCTGCGACTTAAGAAAGCGAAATAGAAAATGACTTTTAAATAAATAATCTATCATTAGTAGTTTAAAAACTCGTGAAATTGACCTTGCTCATCTAAATTTCAATGCTGAAAATGCAATCTCATTACAAGGTAATAATTCACCCAGTTGCTTAATGCTTTTTACTTTGATAGTTAGTTAGCTTTTACTTTACCCCAGAGAGAAAGTTAAGAAGTGTTGAGAAAAGAGGCAACAAATCTGATCGTTCTTAACTTGCTTAAATGTAATCTTAAATGTATTCAGGAGAAGAAGTAGTAGTGGCAGTGGCAGTTAGTATTAGAAGTGAGGGTAGATAATAGTAGGAAGCAGTATGATTATTTTACTTCATCGAAGACCCAGATGGGCTCATTTATCTCCTTAAAACACACCGACCATGGTACTTAGTACCCGAGCCTATAATATATATCATCATCATGTCTTTCTTTGAATAGTCTAGCCTTGTTGAGACTTGGAGTTTCAAGAGACCCTGTTGGGTTACACGGGATCTTCTTCTTCCCTGGTCTGATTAATGTTCATGAGTTCGATAAATCTAACTCCATCTCGCCCTATCGTACCCACTTATCCTTTGTACTTTGTCTCTTTCCTTGACTATAATAATAACGAAACGAAAGTATACGTCCATACCACTTTCTCTATAATAAATGATCTACGTTATTAAATGCATCTTGCATCTCTCTTATAAATATAATATTATTTTCCTCTCTTGTGTTTCATATAATATAATGGTAAAAGTCTATTTAAGTTGAGAAGATCCCTGGTTAAAGTTACTTCATACT
The DNA here is from genome assembly GCA_034696405.1 of Isotoma caerulea. NCBI lineage: Eukaryota > Metazoa > Arthropoda > Collembola > Entomobryomorpha > Isotomidae > Isotoma > Isotoma caerulea. The sequence goes on from JAQFZZ010000522.1 coordinate 10,669, forward strand.
TGCTTACTATCTTTGATCTCCTCATGATTGATTAGCACTTAAATAGCCTCTTATTCTCAAATGAGTTTCATCAAAGGGTTACTACACTCACTTTTCACTACTCGTTTACAAAACTCCAAATAACTACGGAGAAAGAAGACCAAAGAGATTGCCTAACGAAAAGTTAAACTACTACCTGAAACATTTATTATGTAAAATGTAAAACTATCTCTCGTCGTAAGTTACTCAAACCTTTAAGGCACTTGCCTAATTTAATCCTTTACTCTAGAAATTGTAGAAAATGATGCGATTTTCTATTGAAAAAAAAACTTGAAAAACTTACTTACTGTACAGTTCCCGTTATAAATATATTGCACAGACTAAGTTAATATATTAAGTTAGGAAATTAATTCTATTACAAAAGTATTGGTGACTAGATCTCACTATTTGAAAAACACAATTGGAATAGAATGCTGCGATGATACTGTTACAAATGGACTAGGCAGTTTCAAAGTTTCAACAACGAAAACTTTCTCTCTCAGATTTGAAACAAAATTTTTTCACTTTTTAAGAATGAAATGAATCACACTAAGGTGTCCTCTTCGTAGAGGAGGTGTAAAAATAAATATGCAAAATTATATGAGAAATACCAAAAATGGCAAAAATGAAAAGCTCAAACAGAGACTGAAGGCGAATACGGAACCAACGAAATCCGAAACTAAACTGAAGAGGAAGGAAAAGGGGGAAGCCTGTTCATCGGACATCGGGATCGGATGATGGTAATCATCTAGGGTTGCTCCTATGCTATACTATGTACAGAATTCCCAATAAGGCATCTGCTTATTAACTTACCCTCTATCTATCTATATGTGCACATTTTATTATTATCATTATTATTATAACAAGGGCTAGCTAGTCAACTAGGGATTTGCTTACTCAGGAACAATCGAAAAACGGTCAAATAATAAAAACCCTGAGGGACTGCACCATCATCATCATTCATCCCCCTCCAGTTCTCCAACCATTGTGCTATCCGACCCAAACAAACTAGGTGCAAGGGAAGCTTTTAAATAAAAACCGAATGAAAGTGCATGTCTACCCGGTTTTATTATTGATGCACACACATACACACATCGATATGGAAAATATAATTTCATGTCATATATATAAAAGCATGATAATATACAATACGATTTACTCTCTCTGCATCTATATACATTAAGTACTCTATTCTCTACCGACTAATATTTTATTCCGGACGAGCTTCGGCTTTTGTGCTTGATCAAACTTTTATTTTTAATGGACAAAGCAGCTTCTCTCCACACTTTCAAAAAGTGCACAGATAGAGATAGCTTGATTTCCATCACTTGCAGGCAGCATTACACACATTGTATACAATAGTGACTGCTGCAATATTAATTTTACACAGACTTGCTACACATACACAACTATAAAATAAAATAAAACCTTTCTCGGGGTTTCCTTTCTATTCTATTCCCTAATATAATTGTGAGTCAGTGGGTGCAAGGCTAGAATTCTGGAATGAAACTGGTTTCGTTTATATAAAATAAGTAAGCAAAGGGGAGAAAAAATGTTTTCAAAGAGATTTTCTAATTCAGACCCAGTTTTCGGTGTCCCGTATTATTATTACATAGTTTCTATCTCTGAAATTCATATTGTGATGTGAAGATTATGGTATGGAGCATGTATAGGGTCCAGTCCGGGAGTGCAAGAATTGAAGGGTGTTTTGTCTTGCAGTCTCGTATAATAATATCCAAGTTTTTTTTCTCATTTCATAGAATTAGTTTGCGTAGACTGGAGAGAAATATTAAAAGAGGCTCGTGCCATGCATGCCAGAGGCAACTAGACGAGGTCATACCCTAGTAGGTTTTATTAGGGGAACCCTTTATTATTACTTTTACTACTTTTCAATGTTTTACTTTTCGTTTCCTTCCTCTCCCATGTGTCTGTGTGCATCAACTCTGTCGAAGAATTTTTTTTACGTAAAGTTATATGAATGTGATATAATAATATCCTGGTAGCCTTTCCTCTCTCTCTCTCTCTTGGCCTGGTTGGCTTGGGAAACAGCTGATGGAAACGACAGATGTGATATTCTTCTTCCTTCAGTTGGATCGGAGTTTCTCACTTTTAGAACTCGAAAAATTGAACACGTGCCTGAAACTAACTGAAATAAAATGAAACTGCACCACTTGCCCTTCATATGTCTGTATTTACGATAATTACGATACGAACGATATGATACGATCAGACCAAGTTAAGCAGGATGAATATCCATCGGATACTCGTGTACTTACACATTTTAAATCCTATTATCATCATGTCCTATGTATAACCATGAAATTAAAGAGAAAAAACCCGTTATAACAGGCCAAGCAGGCATACTAATGTTGCAGAATGGATATCATAGCGTTATATGTGTTGCAGAGCGGATGGAAATGGATGATTAAATTCCCTTATACTTTTTAAATCCTGAAACTATCAATTAACTAAATTTCTTAAGAAAATTGTCCATCCAAGAAATCTGAACTTTTTAACTTTAAAATGTTTTAAACATTAAAATGTCTTTGTTTAAAGAGACTAATTACAAAGCGTGCCATTTAATTTAGTAAATTATTAACCTTAAAGAACTATACTGCCTGAACTATCAATAAAATAGTTGCATTTTGCATGCTTACTGTTCACTTTCTATTTTCTCTCTATATATCCACTTACAAATATAGCGATGACTGGAGTGAAGTAGTACTTGTACTGTATAGTATAAGACTGCTAGCATGAAAAATGATTTCTTTGTTCTCAGAATGTATGAAAGGGTGCCACATGCCTATTAACTATTACATAATCATACCTTACACTACCCACCTAGTTTCATTCTGATCTGACCAAGTTTTTTCTCTCTCCATAATTATCCAAGTAGTCCTTACCAAGTCCCGTGAGCTTTATCATTTTAAATATTGTAAAAAAGGGAGTCCCTTTCACATCACAGAGCAAACTTATGCTGGTCTGGTCTATCCAGCTAGATTATGCTGAGCTCACTGATTTCCTTAACTAATATGAAATTTTTTTTAGTGTGTGGAAGTAAAGAGTAAGTTGAACCCATATGGAAAGGATGGAATCCACACGGGTTTATTTTTTACATTTTTACTCTCGTGGTGTGTGTATACATCTTCGTATTCCTGTATAAAATTTTAACATTTTTCCATCTCCTTTCGCCTATTCCGGTTTTTCTTGGTTTACTTTGTGAGTGAAAAATAATCGTATTCCTTATAATAAAAATAAAAGTGGAACGGACTAAAGGACCGAGACTGGAAGAGAAAAACTTTTCACAAGATCTTTTACTCGGTGCAAAAGCAAAAGGAACTCTGTGAAGTTTTGCCTTTTACCAGGCCAGACGAAACCAAACCACGCTACCCGATCTCATGCTACTACCTTCATTCAACTAACCGTTCAACCTTCAAACTTTTATGAATGTCATGCCATTTTGTATTATTATTTCTGTATCTATGCATGTCTACCAAAAAGAGTAGTACATTGTTACGGCATTATTATAAAGCATACACTTTCGCCGGTCTATCCAAAGGAAACTATACATTTCTAATATAATATAAAGCTCTCACACATTATTTCCTTTTCCTCGTCATCGTCGTCAGTCTGTGATAGATATGAATCTGTTTCCTGACTCAAGTATGTAAGTAATAATATTATAAAATAATATTATTAGAAATATAACATGCAAAAGGGAGAAAGGTTCAATATCCTTCTTTATCGCTTTTTTTTCTTCTCTCACTCACACACATACATTCAGATATTATGTTAAGGACCATTTCACTTTTCAAATTTCAATGTTGAATCATCAAAATTTATCACGAAAGGGGATCATAAAAATGCGAATTTACTTTTTTATCCTCTCTTTTCTCACTATAATACAAGAGAAAGAAATATAACATAGTTGCTTGTCTGCGTTAAATATTGAATTGAAGTGAGACAGACCAAACGAAATGCAACGAAAGCAAGCAAAGACCCTTACCAAATTTAAGGTCCGACTCGGGTTTTTAATAAAACGCCCTTGGTGGTGTGGTGATAATAGGGTGGTTTGCTTTTTCCTATTTAATAATACTCTCACAAAATACAGTCTATATATTATGAATGAGTATATGTAATAATATGTTGTTCAAGCACTATAGGTAACTCTTCTCTGTTTCTAAAGGGAATTTGAGACACTTGAAGATTTCACAAAGAACTGACTCCCAGCAGGGTAAAAGTAGTTAGAAATTTGTTTCGTATCAATTGTGTTGTATCAATTGTAATAAATAGAATATAATATTATTATTATAAATAGTTTCTATTTATGTATGTTATATATGAATGATCTTATGTTATGCAATAATATAGCTTATTGGATGGACTGGGGCGACTTGAGTTGTCCGTCCGGCGGTGCGGTTTTGTAACTGTCTGTCAATTAGTAAAGGTTAATTGTCTCGTGTTTCGAGTCTCATATAAGTCTCAAACAGTAATAGTAAGAATGATAATACTCTGAGGTATTTTTGTAATCAAAGTTCCTTTTCTTTTTAAATGCCACAAATGGAATATTATACTGAACAAGGTCTGTAGTAGGTAGACAACGAAGTAATGTAAATGTAACTGAGAGAATGTATATGAATTATGTTACGATGATTGATGAAATATTATGAATACTTGATACATACTCAGGAGGACTGAGTGAAAACTTGGTCATGGAACTGAGTAAAGTGAGTATGATCACTTGAGGCTAACAATTGTACGAATGCTTTTGAAGATGATGAAACTGCGGCTGATGCTGTAGAACAAGATGGTGAAATTATTCCTTGAGTATTCTTATTAATAGTAACAAACTTATCTTTTCCCATCCTCCTTATCACGGTTCAAATTATCAAGAAATTAGTTCACTGACAGACATAAGAGTACAAAGTACAATAGAATGCCACGCCAGATAGTTTAAAAGTTTATAAAAGTCAAGTTTGAGTATTTGTAGTTTGTAATTAAATTTGAACAACTAAATTCCTCCTGGTGCTGGGGGGTATTTTTTGTTTCTTTTTGATGAAAATAAAATTCAATCAAAAGAGAATGATTTGAGGACACTTTTGAATTGTTAGGTTGTCCCTTGTATGTCTTAGGTGGTTTTACTTTCTTCTTCTAGGTATTTCCCTTCTTGTCAGTGGCTACGGAATGAATGAGAAGAGAGACTGAATGACAGAGCACTTATAAAATATTAAGTAAGAAAGAGACTGACTGTTGTATGTAACTATATTCGGGTAGTATGTGTGTCCTAAGTCCTAGTAGAAGAGTACCGATACCGGGTATTTGACTTCCTACTATGACGGCTGTTTAGACTGAGACTTTCTTTCTTACTTTCTCTCTCTCTCTCTCTGTTTTACAGATTTGATGTACAGAGAAATGACCCGAGCGTGGGAATTTAGGACTAACTGAGAAGTGAGAAGGAGTACGAAAGAGAACTATTGTTACAGAGATGATAATAATAATGATATTATTATTATATTATTGACTACTTGTAAAAAGTATTGTAATAATAATAAGTGTAGATAAGTGAGAAGAGAATAAGTTAGAAAGTAGGAGACGGTTGAAGAAAACTTTGTGGACCGAATAAGAAAAAATGATGCAGAAGTTGCACACAGAGATGATAACAACAAACAGCACCAGTCAGAGACTTTTCACTACTGAGTGCAACCTCTCCGGTTTCTTGGAGTCTCATCCATTCCAATTCTATCATCATCGCACCATCTCATAATATCAAATACATACTCACTCTGAGTCTATAAGTATACATAGAAGAGTAGGAGGAAGGAACAACGGCGTTGGAAAGTAAAGCAGTCTCAATTCTCAATACCTTGGAAGCTATGAAGAAGGAGAGTAAAAAAGACCGAAATTCGGAGCCAAGGCTGCACTTGCTCACTTCCTTCCAAGAGATTTCTCGGAGGAAACCGAAAACCCGAAGGCCCTCCTCTCTTACTTTCTGTCTTTCCCCCCGAATCCCTATATATTTCCCTTTCTTACTTAATACTTACAACGAGTATTACATATTGAAACGGTTTAACCAACGCTAGGCTTAACTTTCCTTCTTTCCTTTCCCGGGAGCACCCAAGCCAACCCAACCAATACTAGACAGACAGACACATTCATTTCATTTCCCTATCTTTAATATGACCAACAGCATTCCACTATAGGGTATAGTCTTACATTAAAAGTAAGATCACATAGCAGTACACTTCTTCTTTTCTACAATTTCTAAAGATCACAAGCTATCTTTTACTTAAATATAGCTGAAAAGTTAAATGTAAAATGAGAATTGTAAGGACAAGTCCTTACTGCTCTGTGGTCTCTTCTGCTCTTTTTCATACAGCCAGTGCCACTGGCCAATCTTATACACATACATTTATATCATAAACATAACATAATATGAAATAATATAATACAGAGTATAGACTTTCTTTACATC
>JAQFZZ010000523.1:0-17152 GCA_034696405.1 Isotoma caerulea
ACGGACAGACAGACAGACGGACAGACAGACAGACGGACAGAGCATTCCCATAAAGTAGCTTTCGCTACTTAATAAACTTGTTGTGGAGTTTATAGACTATACTTTTATGTCTCGTGTCAAGATGTAGTCTGAAATTTCTTGGAAAACAAATTTGGTTTTAAATTGTTCAAAGCATTTAAAACAAAATTAACCCATCCGTTCAAGGTAAGCAGTAAGCACTTTCAATACCTAGAAGGAAAGTGCATATAAGAAGCGGAAGGAAACTGAAACCAATTGGAAACCTACCTCCTTTAGCCAATAGGCATAAAGTTTTATACTCTTCAGAATCTCATAGTTTTATAATTAAAATTATAAATATATTAAAAATGGATTGATGTGTAGTTTAAATAGTGAGATTTTTTGAAGCATACATTAAATTATGCTTAACCTAATGCAGAAATCGTTCGTGCCTTTCTTCTCGTGACAGAAGTTTCTCTCTCTTTTCATTTGAAAAAAGGTGACGATGATACATTGTATACTTAGGGAGAGATGACAGAATGACATTTCTAAACTGGAGAATTAATTACAGATCATGAATACCGTCTGCTGCACATTATCCACATGAATATTGATTATAGGGATGAGAAACACCCCGCCCCGCCCTGGCTAATTTCTTAAGCCTTGGATTTCGTATGAGTGTCAAGGGTAGCTAGAGTGATTAACTGTTACAGCTACAAAACTGATTTATTCACTAAGAGACAAAGTTCGCGTTGATCTCCAATCTGAAACTGTCTACTTTTCCAAGAGAAAATTTAAATCGCCTTAGACTTTCACTTTCTTTCTATTGTATTTAGAATAGAACTTTATTTATTTACGAAAAATTCAATAAGAATTTTTAGGAACGTGGCAATCCTAAAGGGCTTTTTTATTTCAAAATCCCTACATTGTATTGATTCGATTTGCAACTTTTTAGGTAGAAAAGTAAAGCCCAAGATTTTTCGAAAAAAAATTCGCAGCTGTGCACAGTTGAAAATATAGGGAGATATTATAATATCTTCTAAAACACTTCGATTTCTGATGACTAACGTTGCTTCGAGCTTGAAACAAACTTTCGTGAATAACCAAACTATTTAAACTTTTTAGAGATCAAAATGTCTTGTACAAATTAGACACGGACGGAAGAAATGCAATTGTTAATGAGACGAAGTGGAAATGACGTGAAACTTGATCAAATGAAATGAAAGGCGGATATAAATATACTTTTATATAAAAAAGCCTGGCTGCTTTTGTTGTTGAAACCCAATTTATAAATTTACTTTCGTAACCTCGGGCAAAATTAAATCGTTAAAAATGAGCAAAGAACATGTGGCGTTCTGGCGCTGACAAAAAAATCAGATAAAATTGGACTTACCTAACATTTGAAAGGTGAGATGGATGTAGAGGTTCCTCATAAGATCCATAGTTTCGAATTTCAAACGGCTCTGAAAGAAAAACTCAATAAATTCCTGGAAAAGTTTGATTAAATATTTTTTTAAAGGTGTATTGTATTGTATACGACAAATTTCAAGTTTATGAAAGAAACAAACAAAACCGTTGGAGTCATTCATAAATGAATCGAATTTAGAGGATGATTTCATAAATACGTACAAACTAAACGGACTTTTCGGTTGCGAAGGGTCGCTTTGGCAGCCAAATTTGACAAAACTAAAAGGTACATCTTGACCAACGCTTTAGAATCTAGAGAGAGAAAAATGTAGTACAATGTAGAAAAGTCAATATCATTGCTGAAAAGCGCCCTTAAGTCATACGTTTAGTTTAACACTTGAACACATTATAGTTTTTAGACGTTAATTTATGAATAATTTAGAGACGACATGCAATACAATCACTCCAATTTGTCACCCAACAATATTAACATGCTATACGACGATACTACTACGACAATTAATCTAGACTCTAGACTCCAGAATCACCTTCAACTAAAATATTTTGATACACGTACATAAACCCTCCTGGTATGGATTTCTCATCAAAGGTCGAAATGGTAAGAGTGTTTATTACAGAAGGTACAGTTAATACATGTTGCTAATTGAATTGGAGATTGTAACTTTGAAACTTTGAAGAACTTGAGACGATTAAGAAATTGTGATGTATGAAGAGTCTTCGTATAAGTATTTTTGTTATTCGGTAATGGTCAATTTCTCGAAGTCTTCCTCAGGCATCTGAATGACGTTGGAATTCTGGTCTGTCTCGTTCTCATCGGGTTCCCAAGATTCTTCGATGGGGTGAGTGGAAGGTGGAAGTTCAGGATGGTCGATGTATTTTCGGTAGATGGATTCGAGCCATTCACGTGCCTCAGTGGTGTCTAAACCCGCAGCCTCCATTTCATTCACGATTCTCCTCGCTTCCCACATTTCCATTTCTTCGGACTCGCTGTAAAGCTTTAAGAAGAAAATTAAGATTTAAAGAGGTGCTTTTCGATAATTGGCAGCCATTTCGACCCGACCTGCAGGGTATTTGATACGACGCTTGCAGAGCCTTACGGGTGTATCGGTCAAGATTTACCCTTAGCTATAAGCCCATTCGGCTGTTAAAGCAAAGCTTCTCACTACACACTATAAAACACTCATACGGATATTAAAATGTTCCTTTATTTTAGTAAAAAAAATTATAAGGCGTAAAAAAACTGGCTCGGGGCCATGTAAAGCTGTATACCGGATAAATACTCTTATCATAACGATCGGTTTTAGATTTCTAGAACCCTAGGTTGTAGTAGGGAAAAACTAGGCCTACTAGTACTTATTCCATAAATTATAACTCGATCTCTTTGCTTTGTAATACACAATACACAATAGTGAATAGCAATCGTCCACATTGCCTTTTTATAAAATTAGTAACTAATTAGGTTAAAAGCTTGCTCATGGTTGGGAAAAAGATGTAAGCAAATCAATATAAAGCTATATTTAGAAAGTCTACTAATTTCTTTTACATTGTTGTGTACACTTATAATTTTGTGGATTTAAATTACAACAAAACCTTAATTAAAAACTAACTTGATCAACAATCTTGTCATGTTCATCCGACATTTCCACGTTCACATCTGAAGTTGCCATGATTTTGATTTCCAGAAGACAACTTTGATAAGTTACCTTTATGTTTGTAACAAGGAAGACTGATATTGCCACTATTCTTTTTAATTGTTGACTTTTCGATAAAATATTCGAATACTTTTTGATGAAAAAATTCCAGGTTTTTAAAAGCAAACGTAACTCAAAATATAATTCCGTTTTTTTAAGAAAAAATATTAAACCCAGTGAATGCTTTCTACACTGTCTGTAATGAATGCATAATAAATTACGAGCTCGGGAAGATAAAAACGATTCTCAATTGATAATTGCAGGGTAGATTGATATGCATAAAATAATCAAACTATAGACGCATCTTTCCCAATCGACGATCAACGGTGCTAAATGTCTATATAGCAATTTTAGCTTTAAAATTTAGCAATATAGCTTCATTGGTGCATGGTGCATTGACAATATACCATTTACGTGGAACGTTCGATGGGCTTGAAGTTTTTATCGAGAGGATCGAAATCAACAATTGAAGAGACAAAAAGGTATGAGGTGGGTCTTCAGCCTTTAAAAATTTCAACTTTGAAAAAATCTTTTTTCAGTGTGAGAGTGTGACTATGATCAGATCAGCAAAAAAACGCCTTTTCCGAATCCGAACTTGGAGGTAAATCAGAGGTAAATCGTGTAAGTAAATCTTTTCATCATCTCCAATAATTGCTTATTGGAGATGATTCGTTTAAATGAAGTTTTGCAATTGTAAGTTAGGTTATGGAGTCTTAATGAAAATATTAGTAGAACAAAGTTATTGTTAGTATGGGAAGGGCAATTACGTGATAAATTCGGAATCTAGTGTTTTAGCCTAATTACGACAAATTAGACTAATTTAATCTCACCCATTAACCCGTGAGCTCCATTTTCATTGCCTAGTAGACTTAATGTAATACGTGTGTACGATTTGTTTGGATTTGTCTCACTCAACTCAACTTGCCCAAGGGTACTTCCGCTATTTCCCTGCCGTGTTACTTTGTTTTACATTGGATCATTGGAAGAATTAATAGGTATACAAAAACAACAGAATTGCATTGTAGATTCAAACTTAAATTCAAATCCTCAATGTAGTTTAATGCATTTTCTTCGATAAGCTGTAGAGGGGGAGTTTATGTGGTTTCTTATATTTTATATTGTATAAAGTATTCCTTATGTATGATTCTATAGGTTCACTTTGGGTTTGAAATTACATCGTTTTTATTATTGTGTTGTATTAATAATTTTTGGGGAAGGTCGATGATAAATCTTTTCGAGGCTTATATGTATATAATTAAAGATTTATCTTTAAATAAACATTATGAAAATGATACATAATAGAATTTTCAATACATTTTAAATATTGGTTCACACTATAAAGTGTAACATATGAAGGACTTATTGTGTTAGTGCCTGCTGAGTACTTTCACTCTTATCTCCTTTCACTTGACATTTCACGTATGAATAAAACCAAGGATGTTATCGGTATAACTGAATGTTCAAGGTTATACCGAGTTACATAATACATATCATAGCTCTATACTATACTATAAGTAGACTTGTGTGCAGCTATAATATGTATTTGTGTGGGCTTTTGCTACTAGATAAGATGAGGGTTAATCACAAAACTTCCCAGAATTAAGAATGTGAAAAAGGTAAAATAATACAATGTAAAACGAGATTTATAAATGGGTTCATGGATATCGTATTAACTTACACGCAAGTACTTTGTGGTTAAGGATGGTTCAAAAAACAGGTGGATTACTTATATTATAATTTATTTACCCAGTGAAAACGAGTTTGTGAGTTCAAAAAGATGCTTAAGAAATAAATGGGGCTAACTAAAGGGTCCTACCTACATAAGTAAAATATTTTTTAAATGATCCAAGTGTTTTTTTATACTAACCCTAAAAATTAATTACATTACGAATGAAATTGCATGCTTGCGAGTGCAGCTGGTTGGTGTACAATATGAATAGAGATGGGATGGAGTCTTCCACAGTGATTCTTAAAAGAAGGTGGATTTATTCGCGTGGGGAAAGAGTTAGGAAGGAAATTCCGTCACCAGATCTGCCTTTTGTCAACTTTGGTAAATCTGGCTATTGTCAGATAAAAGCCGAATTCGGATTGAATGAAACTAATGCCCGGTTGATGAGTGAATGAGCTTTGCACACACTTACCATGCCTTATCGTAGTTGTGGGGATTGACAACTTTATACACCCTCTGTGTGGTTTTCAATTTAAACTTCGATTAAGCGAACATTTATGCATACATTTTGTACTTTCTTTTTGTCCCATTTTAAATGACTTTAGACGCTTATAAGACGCTTTTAGGGTTGTACCAATGGGTTCATCTTAAAAGTTAAGCGTCCAAAGAACCCTGCAGTCCGATGTTTAAAACATCACATGCCGCTCCATAACTATCATAAGCGTCTCAAGTCTCCAAGCGCCTTAAAATACACAAAAAACCGAGAAGAAATTGCTTTCTCAATAAATCATCAATAAAATGAATCACATGTTTTTTTTAATTTTACTTTTATTTCTGCACCCGAACGTGTATCAGGATTTCATTGACAATCGGTTAACCATAACATTTTTTCCTACGTAAGTATCTGTAGTCAAAGACCCGAGTTAAAAGTTTAACTTTATACTTCATCTATTGATTGGAAGTTATGACAATCAAGCAATTAATTTTTTTGCTTACGTAACACTTCACGCTTAGTTAATTTCTGTTGAGTCTATGCATATCTATTTTTACTCTCATTAGAAGACGAAGTCTACAATGACCGTTGAAGAATACACACCACAGAATCAACAGACTGGTTACTGATATTTTGCAATAGAATGTGGGTAAAACGGGTTAAAACACCTCGGACGGAAGATAATATATCCTCAATGGGGATTCTCACTTGGTGAAATCTTCCTCGGAGAATAAAGAGTGGAAGTGAGAGTAACTTTTGCATCAGTCGGTGCAGGAAGTCCAATCGGGTAGGAAGTACGCTTACACTCCCGAACCTCACTGTTCACTGTACTGTACAACTGTGGCAGGTAAAAGGTAGACAAATAAACACAAGAAAGTAAAAATAATTTTGAAAATAAACAAAGTGTCAAAATTCTCAAGAAATTCAATCCACTCTGAAAGTGACTGGATTCTGGGAGTTCGAATGATTCTATTCAACGTAAACTTTAACCTCGTTTTTTTCCTGAGGAAAAATCAACACAGCTTTTGCTAAAATACGATTCTTCACTCGGACATTGAAGTATAGTATTTAAATGGTAGAATTTATAAAGGAGATCGATACAGGGAGGGCGAAAGTCTGGAAAACATTTATTTTGAATTCGTGAAAAAATTAGAGAAATTAATTTTTAACCCTCTTGGGTAAAGTAAAGTTACAGTTGAATTTGGGATGTTTTAATGAAATAATAAAAAAGAAGTGACGGGTTGAAATAGATATTGAAGTGTTTTCCAAAAAGTTACGATGATTTTCTTCAAGATTTTGAAAAGACTTTCTGAAGAGGTTTGTTGTGTCATAATATTTATTCTGGTGATATTGACACTTCTCTCGAATCCTGTGATGGGTGGGGAAAATGGGGCAGAGAACGGAGGGCCAAGCAATATGCTCGAATTCAATAGGTAAGATTAATTCGTGTTAGGTTTTAGACTGATTTTATTATTTTTATTGAAATGATTAAATTACTTGTATAGTATAGTGTGTGCATATAAAACCTTTTTGGAGTAACTAGAGTAAAAATTACCATAAAATCCATTAAGTAATGATGCAACAGAAAAGGTAAATAGAAATTTATGAAATGCGAACGGTAATGGGGTTCAATTTTCTCTAGATTATAGATGATTATGAAATTATGAATGGATTTTGAGATTACTAAAACTAATCCGATTTATTCAATGGGAATTTATTTATTTAATTAAAAAAGTATGATCAGGCTTGGAGAATATAAATGTAGGTATTAATACTCTACGAGTATTTATAGCTGTCAGTTTGTGCAACGGAGTACTTTAGCAAGGGAAGTGCTCTATGATGGTTCTTAGTAAAGTGGCTTTTGATCACCGCAAATCAGCAAGATTATTTAGGGATATTCGAACTCTGGGTTATCCAACTGTAGCGTAGTTCTTTCATATAATAGTTTATCAGGTCAGGAGTATTAAATCCCTGGGATATGAGATTCCAAGAATTTGCAATCCCTCCGTATATAAGATCCATTGGGAATTGAATGCCCAGGGGATAGAGCCATTGGACCTTTGATATTGGATATTAAGGGTCATTTGGATAAAAAAAATTTCTCGGACGCCGTGACATATTTCCCAGTGAGCTGATCCCTTGTACTGTAAGTAAATCTCTAAATACATATCTGGACCAATCCAAGTTTTAAAAGGGTAAATCCCCACCTAAGATTTTTATTAAGAAATTGGCTTTGAATCAACCTCAGCAGTTCTCAAAAAATTGTAATTTTCATACAAAGAAATCTCCCATGAACTTTCACTTTGATACTTGAGAGAAATGTCAGTCTTGAAATTCGAATATTCAATTGTGTGATTAGCATAAAATATTGTGGTGAACGAGTGGCTTGAGATTAAGGCACTGGAAGACGGGAGATTGTATAAAAGTCAAAGTCGCCTTGTAAAAGTGGAATGAGATTCGGATCTTTGAATCTATACTTTTTTGCTTATTTATTTATTATGAAGTATGTTTTCAGCCTTTGCTTTTCTCACGGTACTTTTTCAAGTGTAAATCTAAATCGCGTTAACGTTTTTTCAATATTATATTCGTAAATTTCGTACTAGATTTCGGTAGTATTTTGGTGTAAGAAATTGCCAAATGATGAAAAAGTGAAGGGCTTTCATCTTTTTTTTGTTGGACAAAATTAAATTCGTAAGAAAGCATGCAATAATACTTGCATAAGCCAGCATTTCAAATGTCAATAGATGAGAATTTTATTGAATGTTTTACATTGTAAAAGTTTAAGATGGAAATAAAATTTAAATTTTGAATAATTATGCATGATAAAGCCATTAATGAAATTATTTTTCTTGGAAAATTCTCAGCAATGAAGAAAATTAATTTTGATTCGTTGCTGACTAGTTGATTTTTAATATTTTTAGTATTAATTAAAAATAGCCTTTTAATGAGAACACGTCTCTTATTTGTCTAATCAACGGATATACATCATCTCAAATGATTTTCTAAAATATTTAATATTCTTTGGAAAGCATTTGCAAATTGATTTTTCAGCCTATAGTCTCTAGTATTCCACTTGGATGATTTCCTAAGCTTTAGACTTTTAAGCCATTGACCGTTTAGACGGATAATTAATGAGTTGTATCCTTCAAGTAAAACCCTAGAGGATTTTGGTGACTGCCAAATCGATTTGAGAAAAAAAAGAAAAAATTTACTTACGTTGGTGTGCAACACTGATATTTATAAGTTGAAAATTGCATTGATGACAGTTTTATGATTTCCTTCTGTGTACTTTCTATATAAATGGCTCTTATATACTTCTGAATAATAATGCCTAAACAAATGCAATTTTCAGATATAAATTATTAACCATTTCTTGGAACATGTCATTTTAGATTTTGTCAAAATTTAAATTTGTTGAGAGGTGAAGACTGTTTTATAATTCTAGAGCAAGGGAATCTCGGGTTGTTGGGTAAGGTTGAGTGGATTTTAAATACGTGGGAATATAGAATATGAAGGATTTGAATTAGATTGAAGAATATTTTAAAATATGACACAATGTAGCTTGTTTCAAAGAGATTACGTGATTTACTCATATTTTACCTTGCAGTTTGTGATTTCATTCAAAAACTTTCTCTGATTTGGAATTACTGGTGGGATAGAGAGAAAAATTAGACTTGCATTTTGAAAGATGTTTATTGACTTGATGTTCTAATGTATTTCATTGAACTGTAAGTGTAAGGGTTAGGTAAATTAGCTGTGATTATTCTTAAAAAAAGGAAATAAACAATCCGGGGTTTACAAGTTTTTCTGGGAACAGAAATGAAGGTTGAAATAACTGTGACTTATATTTTTTGATATAAAAGCAATTTAAATTTTTAAGCTTGTGCCAATCGTCTAAAAGAAAAAATGCATTTTAAGTGCAACCCATTGAAATGTAAATTATTGAAGTAAATTTTTGCTCTGTGCCAGAGGAAAAATCGTAAATGCAGCGATATTTTTTTTGTAGAGATTTTTTTAAATAATGAAAATCCCGTCGTATACGATTTTCAATTCGATTCCCTATATTCTAAGCTTTATTAAATCTAAAAAAGTTCAAAGACATTTTTAAGCGCATACACAGACGGTGGAAGAAAGAGGCATTCAAAAATGTTAATTAACTTATGACAGAGATAAAAAAACCTGAGGTAAGTAAGTCGGGATGGAAATGGTAAATTGATGTTTTTCTTGAAAAGCGTTTGAAGATTTTCAGTGAATTGAGAAATTGACTAGAAATCAAAGATACAAGATTCGTGGGAGTAGGAAGTAGGGCTGCATGGTGACTGAGAAAAGTCTCTTCTAAATACACATGTGGACACAAAGAAAAACATACATTTTATTTTCTAAGTCAACCTCGTTGAAATTCACAAGGGTTTTGTTTGTTCTGGGCTATTTGGCAATGTTATTATGTTTAACGTCCTTTGATAACATTTTACTTAAAGCGTAGAAATAGTCGAAGGGTTCTTCAATAGATGTTCATAAATAATGGCCCATTCAAATCATTTCAACTGGGAAAGTTACATTCAGGCAAAACTGTACAAGTTGGAAATTTTGAAAAAAATAAAAATGTTTTTTTAGGTTAAACATGGCAGGCGTCTCTGATTACTTTAAATTTATTAAGGCTAGAGGCTTTGGTATGAAAAAGTACAAAGGTGGACATAGAACGTATGGAGTCAACTTTACATAATCGTAATGGACATGCAATAATGTTTGTATGTTAAATGACGTGACTTGATACAGAAGGTTTAACTCATGAGAGTGACATTATTAAATGAAAAGTGCAGAAAGAATGCACCCTTTGGTTATGTTGTGATAAGTTGACAACAGAGTGACATCCCCAATCGTTAAATTATTCTTGTACTCCATTTCATCCCAATTTTGTTCACCATTTATTGAGTTCGTTAGCAACTTACCATAAATTACGTGGTAGATTGAAACGGTGCAGTTTATGAAATCTTTTTTTATTAATGGATTTAAGAGTTTAGTGACTTTAAATATAAAAATTGTAATGTCACGGAAAAAAATTTAGTGAATTTTTTATGTAAAGCTTTGGAATTTACGTGAAAGTCCATATTTTCCCCTTTCATGATAAACTTAAGAATAAGAAAGATTTCATATGCACGCATCTGCCAAAATTCACCCAAAGTGGATTAATAATTGAGAAAGTTTAACGGAAAGTTTATTATGCTTGTTATAGAACTTTATTGTCAGAGATATATAACACACTGATGTCACACACAAATTTTGCTCATAACTTCTGGAGAAATGTAGGTAAAAGTTGTAACTTAAGTCATAGACAACAACTGCTACCATCTTAATACATTATGCATTATTAATGTGCTTTAAAAGGTTAAGAATCACAATGAGTGACGTATCCACTAGCTAATTTATTTCTTACTTCTTGATAAAGATAAGGATTATTTAGTCTAGTCTCACATTACCCCTATGGGGTATATAGAGATTAATAAGATTTTTAGTTGTTTTATAACTTACACAGTTTTTTTTACTATATCTAGAGTTGATTAGATTATCTAAAGTGTTTTATACTCAAGATATCAAGTTCAGAACATTTAGAACAATCTGAATCTTTCTTCTTCTTCGAGAAATGTTTGCTGATAAAATTTCACAATTAAAGTTTCTCCAGTAACATTTATTTCATAAAGTGTATTTACATAAGATTTCACAATGCCAAAGTAACTTGTGAACTTAAAGTTAAAAATTGTTTAACTTTCACTCGAGTTGACTTGAGATAAACGAAAATGGATACGAAAGAAATTTGTCGTTTCCTCTTTCACCAAAGTGAGTTGGGAAAGTTTGCATTTTTTATTAACCAGATAAGCACACATGGGAAAAGGATTTTTCCACTTTGGCTGATATTTCGTTGAGATTTGAGAAGAATGAATGGATAGGACATGAAACAGCAGCACATCCGCCTTAACGTAACGCCTTTGTTCAACTTGTGTGTGGAAAAAAGTTAAAATATGTTGACTTTGAGGTTGAATGAAAGTAAGTGGAACTCAGACAGAAGGTCGACTCCATTCTCGAATAAATAGTGCAAAGATGCATTTCCTCTGCAATGTGCAACGCAATAACTACATCAATCTTTACTCCAATCGTTGCAAAATGTACAAAACGAATCGTATAATATATGGTAGTACTCACTCTGTACAGTTGGGAATTTGTTCTAATTTATCAGTCAAATTGTTGCTGTCTTGTCATAGCCTAAAGAGTCTTATGTAACAAGCTTCTTTGTTATTATGAAACCTGCGACGTAGAGAGGAGACACTGCAGATGTGTTTTCAACTACAATATCAAATATTACTCTTTATATAACTATGTAAATAGTAAATAGTCTGGAGAGTGAATAAGATTTTTTTTACATAAAGCTTTTTACTCTTACCGGATATTTATTATTAACATTTTGAAGAGTCGATTGACATTGTTGATTGTTCTGAAATTTTTAATTAGATGTTTCAAAATGTGTCGAATACAATGTACACATACCTTTTCCACCCTATACAGGGTTGACTGAAAGTTTCAAAGTTAATTTTTTTAGCAGTTCTGAAAATGGATCATAGTAGTTTTGTATCAAACTTGAAAATGTATTTGGGCCAGGTCAGACTTATTAAACCTACCTGTGTTTTAGTCTCATTTAACAAATACCAGAAATTTTTAGAATTATTTCTCAAAAACTGTAATTTTGAATCCACTAAAATTACAATTATTTTTACAATCGTACCATGTCTAAAATGCTTCGATATTTTCTGAGCCCAGTACACTAAATATACGGGATTCTGTAACAAGGAAAATATGATAAAAAATTATAAATTTTCTAAGGATGAAATTGAGTCCATTTATAAACCTTGGAGTTTATTTTATTTTCACTTCCCAACTCCCAACTAGCTCTTTTATCTCATGATTAACTCGTCCAAGCAATTGTTGTGTGGTATAGGAGAAAAATGAAATTGGCAATGGTTGAGTTGAAGTCGAAGTTATGTATGTTACTTGATAAGTTTGTTTGTAAGAGAGTTCTCGGTATTATTACCCTCGTTACTTTTAAAAGAAAAAGTGGAATAAGTCAGATTTATTTGGTGTTTATGGAGCTAAAGTCCAGTCTTCTGGATGGGTAGTTCATAAATGTCATAATAGCCTATGTTTAGACAGAGGGATTGTTGTACGGTGGGATTTAAACGCTTATGAAGTTGATGAAGGTCCTATGGGTCTCACTAATATGAATCGACCCTTTACTATAATTCTCACCAAGGACACTTTTTTGCTCTAGAACAAAAATGATCTTTTATCCAGTCCAGTGCTATTTGCGTTTGTTGAATAATCCTGCATAATTTTATTAGAGATGTAATAATCTTTTATGAGTTTAAGGTTTTACTTGAGATAACAAAGTATAATTTACTCTTGAGGAGAAAGTCCAACTTGATTTTTTTAGAAGAGCGTAACGAATGATGCAAAACATTGCTGTGAGAATTTTTGATTTTAAAAGTTTTCAATTTTAGATTTATTTGAATTTTTTGGAAAACGGGTTGAAGAGTTTTCAAATTTTAAAAGCCACGAGCTTATTTTTATATTGTAACGTTATCCTTAATTTGAAAGTTTGATGAAAAATAATTTCCCTTGGGTTTGAGATTACAATTCGAATGGTAAAATATGATTTTATCGCCTTTGAAATTGGACACTATTTTTGGTGAACGGCATTGCCATTTTTGCTATTTAGAGATCACATTTTTTGGGGTAATCTTGTTTTAGTAAAGGGCTTTACTCTGGATTCTGGATTGCTTGTATTGCTATTGTTGAGGTCGGCATAAATTTTGGAGAAAATTTTAGTATCGTTTTTGGCTGAAACTCAAAATGCTTGTATTTAATTGCGGTGAGGTTTTAGGATTGAGGGTTAGGGTAGATTTTTTGGACATATTTAGGAATTTAGTTGACAAAATGCACAACAAGATTTATGAAAGGAAATAAATTGAATACAAATCGGAATATTTCTTACTACAGAACTGTTAACAGTGTTGTACATTCATGTTTTGTAAGGACATGAAGGGTAGTCGGATAGACCGAAGGCAGTGATGGGGCAAAGAATTGAAGTTTTGTGTTATTTCTCACAATAATAATGTCTCTTTGAATAGTGACTGACTGACATATCTTTAAACGAGTTGGATGCATGCATGTGAAAGTAATCAACTCTTTGCCTCGTGTTCCTAGTTTTATTTTCATGATGATTTTCTGATATTGAATCGCAGATAATGGAAAACTGAACTCATTTTTCACCACCAGCCTAAGGTTACGGGGTTGAATTCAGATCAAATTCCAATTCGTATTACCAGCAGCCAAACTCCCACATTTCGAGCATTGCTTTGTTATGGAGTGAGTGATAGACAACTGAAATTAAGATGGGAAAGGTTCCACATCCAGTGAGGGTCAAACTATAGTGGAATGCAGAAGGTTAAATTAAAAGTATATGGGAGAAAATGTAATGGCATGTAATGTTCGGGACTGAAGATTTAGTTCCCAAGAAAGTTTAATGTCCTGGAGACTCTAGTTCCCGAGGGTCTAATTACGGGGGATTTAAGGCCTGGGGGATTTAATGTCCCGGAGGGTCCAATGTCCAGGGGTATTTAATGTCCCGGGGGATCCAATGTCCAGGGTATTAAATGCCTCAGGGATCCATTATCTTTAACATCCTCGTATAATAGCGTAACAGTTTATTAGCGCTTTGTAATACTTTCCACATTCTTAAACCTGATCACGATTGTAGTTGACCATCACTGTTGACTTCATGAATAAGTTAAAGTGTAATCAAATTAGAGTCGAATATTCACAATGATATCAAGTTACACTCACTGTTGATTGTTGATTCGCTGCAACCGTTGCACCCTTGTTTGTCTTCGTATTCATCCAGCACTAGAGACAAAGTGTCGTGGAATTTCGCACTTGAATTGACTTCAGTCCTCTGTTCCTTTAATTCGTGTCAGTGTAAAAATCAACAAAACTCTTCAAAATGTCCTACCTACCTACTACCTAGGTGCTTCAGTTATGCATGACATGACCTAGACATAAAATTGGAAAGTGTTCTGAGGCTAAAAAATACGGAAGTGGAATTTGACACTGTTGACTGTATTGTATAGCAAAAAGTCTCTATTGTAAATGCCATGCTTGAGGCTAAGTCGGAATTAATGTCTTTCAAAAAATTCAATTTGGTGGATTTATTTTAAGATTGTTTTTAGGTTGTTAAATTTATACGAAAAAGTTTAAAATACAAATCAAATTCGAAATCTTTAACAATAGGCTTTTGACGTAGAATTAAGAATAAAGGAAAAGATTAGAGCAATCGAGAGTTAAAAAATAGAGTGCTTTTATTGCAAACAAGTTTTTTCGATTAGTAAATTGAGGAGAAAGTATAATTGTTAAAAACATGACGTGGATTTATTTTAGGAAGTTAAGGTTTGCCATTCAGAACGTGATAATGTTTCTCTCGTCCTTCTTTTATTAGTGAGGAGGTCACGTAGTCTTGTAGGTGTAAGAAGTAAAACGTGGAAAGATTAAGGATACATTTATTTCTTTGGTTTCTTTCTTGATTGGCTTTGCTTTATATATCACAGCAATTATTTTTTTCTGAGAAGAAGAGCTGTTATTTTAGGGATGATTCATTCATCACCATTTTGGTGATTAAGGCTCACTAGGCAACAATGTCCATGTGTGGTTAAAAGGGTTCGACAAATATAGACTTGAATTCCGGGCCATGCCAGCTCTGCGCATTATGTATAGTCATTTGGCTGCCAAAGCATCCCGAAAATCTATTTTAATATATAATGCTCCCTTCACACAAAAATCATGGTTTATGAACGCACCTTTTCATTTATATAAATGAGGAAACTGTCCAGTCGAATTCAAAGATGAAAGGATTAGTTTGATTAGAAATATCTTTGTTCCTTTTAGTATGTGTAGCTTGTATCGTCGAAGAGGACTGTGGCATTCAGTTCAGTCAGATCTATTCTCAAGGAACGTTAAGGTTTCAAAGAGTTTCAACTTCACTATAATATATACTTTTTACCCTAAAGCAAAGCAGGTTGATAATATATAAGTTGAAATTAGTAGATGTGATACCTTTTATCCCAGAAATAAATTGATATGATTGATTTGTGTGATTCCTTGTAAGAATTTTTGCTTTGTATTCTAACAATAGGAGTGTGTGCGCAGTGGATTTTTCCTTGTATTTACTATTTAGTTAATACGAAAAACTAAACAAACGGGACGTGACTGATCAGTATGTATATATTGGATTTGGCCTACTTTGATAAAATGTCTGAAATTGAAACACATGTGTACAGTCGGTGAGTGAAAGTAGAACAACCTTTGATGATGTTGAACAGGCACATTCGCCCTATGACCCTTTTGTCTGCAAAGTTTCAAATTAATGATGTCATTTCAATTTCATCGATCGTTTAATTTTCTTTGGCTTCAAGAGTTTATCTGAAAATGATTTATTTACCCAAAGTTTTCATTTGAGAATTTAAAACAGAGTAAAAATCTAATTTAAATTTTAAACAAAAACAAGGAGATTTAAGGAGAAATTTGTAGGAAAGAGATGAAAGGGAATTATTGGAGGGAGATTTAAGGAGAATGATTGGAGGGAGGAGATTTAAGGAGAATGATTGGGGGAAGAAGATTTAAGGGGACGAAAGTAGAAGGTTGTTGGAAGGAGATGAAAGTAAAAGATTGTAGGAAGGAGATGAAAGGAGAATTATTGGAGGTAGAGATTTAAGGAGAAGGTTAGATATCTCCTACATCTAAATTAGTTGTAGGAGATTAAGGGAAAGTGTTGGTTGGAGCAAGAAGATTAATATAGGAAATAAAGTAACAGAGAATCAGAGAATGTTAGAGGGACGAGATGGAAGTTAGAATTTAATATAGGATTATCTAAAGTTTTTGAACATTGGAAAGATTATGGCCCGGTGAGTGAAACTCAAAGATTCAAGGGGTCAGCAAAGTTCTGATATCGCCGTGACCTTTGCAACCGGTGCTGACCCCTAGAATCGGTGAGTTTCACTCACCGGGCTATAGTATAGTTAAAAAATATTATGACTTTATTTTAAGCATAAGGGATTGACAAAGAGATTTAATCATCAGTAAAGTAAGAGGATTTGAGGAGTATGTCATCTTGTCTAGTTTTTTAATTGGCTCTTTCTGCCTCAAGAGGTTTTAGTGGTTTTGGTCTGTCTCCTTAGAGAGGGAAGGCTCCCACTGAAGGATTTCCATGGATTGTTTTGTTTAATGTAAAAGTAATTACAAGTTAGGACTAATTACAAAGTAATGAGGTAGCACAGTTACTTAGAATACTATACAGCCAATAATGAATGATACTTAGTGTGTGTGATTAGTTTAGTCAAGCAAGATTACATACACTCTGATTAGTTAGAAGAGTTGTGCGTCAATACTTTGACAATTTCACAGTCAAGTTATTCGATGAAAGTCACCAAGTCATCTTTTCAAAATTTCAACGAGTTACAAATTACCTTCTAATCAAAAGGTATTAAACCTCTTTAATAGCACTTTCGATGAGAAAGTGGTTTCAAATGAGGATCAAACAATTGTTTGTTCTAATATCAACTATCAACAAAGTCTGTCGAGTGGTTTTGCTTTGCTTTGTTTAAACAAATTTAACGAGGGCAGCTTTTGGATTGATCTCGTTTTTAAATATTGGTTTGTGGTTTCTATACAGAAAGTAAATAGCTATGGATTTTAATCCTTGAGTTTTTATAACTTTCCATCCTCCGTTTAAGTTTTTAATTGACATTTTTAACGGTTCGAGGACTTTTGAAAAAT
>JAQFZZ010000524.1:0-17145 GCA_034696405.1 Isotoma caerulea
GAGGAATAAGTGCCCTCAAGTTATTTAAAGTTTTAGGAGAATCCCTTGACGGGTAGTTAAGGTTCATTCTCAACACTTTTATTGCTTGCTTACTTTATTTACTTTTTTACATTCCCGCCCATGCTTTAATTGTTTAAAGCATTGGCGGGAATGTAAAGCAGCCAATAAAGCAATTTAAGCGAAAAATTCAAAATTTCAGGTATGCGCTTAAAGCGTTTTAAAGCAAATATAGCAAGCAAGCCCAAAACTTAATATAAAGCAATTGGCGAAGGGCTGTACAAAATACATGGTATTTTAGATACATTTAAAATACATTTGTGTACTATTTTACAAATTTATGGCTAAAGAAATTTATTTTGTATTTTGAGATGAAAATACAGAAATGTATTTGAATACATTTGTATTTTGAGATGAAAATACAGAAATGTATTTGATTTGTATTTTGAACCTCCAAAGCGAAAAGTATTTAAATTACTTTTACAAAATCCAAAATACATTTTGTACAAAATATATTCTTTAAAAAAAGGTACCAAGTTAGGATTTTGGCGTGGTATTTTTGAAAAATCTCACAATTTTTATTTTTTTAATGAGAGTTATTGACAATTTAGGATTTTAGTTTGATATTTAAAAAACATTCATTCAAAAAATCTCACAATTTATAGTTTAAAATGAGTGTTATTTATCATTTCAAGACACTACACGAAATATTATAAAATATGGACTTTAAAAGTTGTAAGGATAGTTTTCCTATCAAGAAATACTATTTCATCAAGATAAAAAACAAGATTTGCACCATTGCACCAAATGAAAATATAATTACAAAACCAGCCAAAAATTAAACTATAATTCTTTTTGGCATTTGTTTTGTTTCCCTTAATTTTTATTTGAAAATTCTTAAATTAGTATTTCTAAATACAAAATACATGTATTTTTGTATTTTGATACCTTTTTAAGCAATGCATTTAAAATGCAGTTATATTTTAGACGATTTTAAGAAATTGTATTTTGTAATTTGTATTTTTGAGTTAAAAAAAGTATTTGTATTTTGTATTTCAAATCCATGTATTTTGCACAGCCCTGATGGGCCAACACTGCAAGCCGTTAGCTAGAGGTTTGGGATTCACAAGTTTGGTCACTTGTGACCACTTAACATACCTGATTGGTTTCACGAAGCAAAACTACATTAGGTTTTAACGCGGGATATTCCGTTGGACATTTTACCCAAGTTTCGTCTTCCTTATATAGTAATGTCTCTCTACTATTCATCAATGAGGTTTTCCCTGTCATTATATTATAATGCATAAATAATACCTGACCACACAAGAAGGTTGAAATGAAATTGTACGGTTAGGTACAGAATTGCTTCCCTTTCTGTATCGATAATCAGGAATGGGGTAATTAATTAATTTGGTAATTCGAATGATCAATTAATGAAAAATTTCTGAGTACTTTGAAATCCAATTGTTAATCAATTGAAAATTTCAATTAATTCATATTTCAATTATTAATTAATTAAATCTTGTAAATAATTGTTGACTTGATTGATACTTGGCAATTTATTGGAATTAATTGATGGTTTAATTCAGTAGAAATAAAAATTTGTTTGACTTGGATTAATATAATTTTATTCAGCCATTTTTTCATTGCGCTGTATGTATCATGTAAGTTATTTGATCAAGTTTCATTATCTCATATTACTGATACTGAGAAAATACACAAAATTCCTATTTTCAATTCTCATTCTTCGGGGTCAAAATAAAATGGACCGAGAAATAAAAAAAATAAACGTTGCATAATGTGAAAAATACTGATGAAGTTCAAATATTAGTGTAAAATGTGCAACGGTGCAAAGTACAATTATTGTTGCTTGTTAGCGTTATTTCTGTAATGAAAACGATGCAATTATCACTTAACCGAAGAAATAATTTTTTTTAAATAAATATGAACGTACCAGGGACAAACACATGAACTCTAGTGAAGTTACTTGTTTGTTGATGATGGTAACAACCGATTGTTGCTTTTTTGCCAAATCCATCATAATTAAGCCGGACAGATATTCTAATTGAAAATATCTTAGTATTTGTTCCACTTATACGTACAGGTAGTTCCGGCCATAATGATACGTCAAACTTTGTTAGCTAAAATAATTCAAATATTATTTCGTGGTATGATTCGTGTTCGATCAAATTCTTTTTTTCAAATAGAGGTACTTTCTATCGAATAAACCGTCTGCCATGGCTGATATTGGGTTACAAATTTAAAAAAATATGTTCCAGAGAACGAAAATGACTAAAATAAGCAGATTCTAAATTTAGGAGTTGTAGAAAAAACTTACGTAATTCATGGTTATCAAAAATATGGTCGGGGACATTAATTAATTGGTATTTTGTATCGCATTAAAGGAAAAAATTACAATTTGCTGTAATCGTGTTTTTTTAAAACCTCAATGAAAAACTCACTCACTAATTAAGAATAGAACCCCACCTTTTTGTGGAAATTGAAAGAATAAAGCCCCATGGGGTTCTATACCAGGGAATACGGTAGATATAAAACATAATTTTAAAAACTAACGTAACCTACGTTTATCCCCTGGATGCGCCACACAACTTTGTACTGTGCTGAACAACGTAAATGTAAAACTCGATTTGCCTTTTGCTTGGAAACTACCGCCAATTCGCCACTTGAAAGATCGACATGGTTCCAATATTTTGTCCAAGAAAACTGTGTGCCCCTATCAATTATTGTTACGTTTGGTAACGGTATTAGTTCAGTCCGTAAAGAATGAGCATTTGAAACAGTAGCAAATGATTGTAGAAAAAGTACAGTCTGTATCACATTTTCATATTTTATTTTCATTTCTACTTTTTTCTGGTGATGAAAAGGTTTTATTTATACAGTTGAAAAACAGATTGCACCGTAACGTCAATTCTGCATAAAAGTAATAACTTTACAATCTCGCAATATTAACTTCACAGTTGTTAAAGAACCAAAAGTGCACTTTTAGAAATACAAATTGTATGAAAACTTGATATTTGATCTAGCTAAATAAAATATGCAAATTTTTGATATATATCATACACTATATAGTGTATGATACGTCAATATATAAAACAAAGTTTAATTATTTAAATGTTTTGCATGAACAATCGTATATTATTGTTGTTATGTCGGCTTTAAATAAGGAATGATAGTCGATAGGTTCAAGGTTATACAGGTTTAGCTCAAATTGTAAGGAAAAAACATCAGATATGCCTTAATTTATAGGAGGAAAAAATGTTATGTTGTTCGAAGGAAGGTTACACAATTTGTTATGTAAAGAATGATTTTCCTTCATTGTGAAGCAAACAAATTTTGTTTTTAAATGTAACAAGGAAACTTTTTAGCATTTGTGAATATGAATAAGCTTTAAAACCTATCTTATCAACGTTGAGAAAGCACATAGATTCACGTTTTCACGATAATTTTATTTAAAAATAAATGAAGAATTTATTAAGTTAATCAGTTTAGGATGTGTTTAATATCGTCAAAGTAAAAAGGTATGAAACTTTTATTGGTGGTATTATTATCTATTGATGAATGTGCTTGCTCGTGATAACATTGATAACCGGTTTACCTTGTACACCTTTATGTAATGTTTAATTTCGCCATTGCCATTTTGTATTGAAAGCTTAAATAATGTAATAATGATCGTTGAAGAAAAATAACTAATATATAAAAAAAGAAAGGAAACCTTCTACTTCTGACTGCAGTCGGTAAAATATTTTATAGGATGAAATTTTACTATTAATATAAGAGCAGTGAAATTGGTTAACCATTTGTTAGAAGATATCGGCAGGAAATCCCATTAAATAATTTTCTAAATTTTAGTCGTTAAATTCTTATCCTAAGGGTATACAAATCAACCAAATTTCATTTATTTTACTAACAACGATTCCAGACTTTCAACTATCCGCTCTTAAAATTCGAATCCCAGCATTGCTGAGTGTCATTCTGTGACCAAGAGAGAGGTGGAGAGGTTCTTTAATGCATGAGATGGTAATGGCTATCCCGATGCTGCCGAGTTGGACAAGTAAAATGCACCATCGATGAGCTAAACTTTCGAGACAGAGATAATACAATACACCCCTTGTTGTTGTTGTTTTTCAAATTGTTTATTGCTTGTATTTATTTAAATTCATTCCCAATACTTTAAGTAAACTGTGTGCCATGCTAATTAATAAAAAAAGCAATTATTAAAGTATCTCTAACTTGAGATGATTGGTTTTTTAGGATTTTTCATATATTTTATATGTTGCAACGTCTTATCATATTGATTCATTTCATTCTTATATTCACTTTTGCAAATATTACAATAAACGATCATAGAAAATCATGGCATTTGAATGTGAGGCCTGAGGTGAAAGAGAGAAAAATCGAATCAAGAGCAAAATGAAATAGCGAAACCTCTTATTGGTAAGTTTGGCAAATCACTTAGGGAAAGTATATAATTGTGCCAAACAATTCTGGTCTAAAAATGTAAATTATGTGCGAAAATTATTGGGAATTTAACTTTATCAAATTTCTGTTTCATCTTTTATTAAGTTCTTTACCGAGTCATACATCAAGCACTACCTTTTCATGCTTCAAAGTTGATATAAATAACTAAGAATCCGATTTATTGGTCATACAATATCGATAGTTCCAATTAATAGTTAACGACAACGAGACGGATGATTTTCGAACTGCCTAAAAACAGTGCCATTTACGGGTGACGGGTTTAGAGTTGCAAATTTTAGATTTTTTATGGAAATTGGTTAAAAAATGAAACTGTTTTGCCAAATTCTGTATTATTTTACTTTTTCGTTGTATGTAACTGGGATTGTAATTTTAACCCACTTCAGAATCTTTTATGGTAATATCGTACATTATTTGTTATGCCTTTTCTGAATTGTAGTGTAATATGCAACCAATACAAAATTTGAAGAGTAGTAAAAAATTCATAAGAGTCAAATCAATGCAATAACAACGACTGAAGTCTGAACTCAATTTAAAAATACTGTTTAAAAACTGTACTATTTCAAAGTGTCTGTAAAGACTGTTTTAAAGCGTCAGTGTGTGTCTAAAATTTTAAAATTTTGAAAAAGAATGAAAGAATTAGAAAACTTTAAATGTGAATTTTCTAATTTTAAAATTTACTAATGCTACAGATGCACGGTTTATACATCTCGCTCAATTGGCCTTTAGAAGTTAAATAAAAAAGCATATTAAGTGAAATATTATGTAATTTTGGAGAAAAATAAACTTGAAAAACTGCCGAAATAAATAATAATAATAATTCTTAGTCTTCAAATTATAAGTTATTGTTTGACAAATCGTGTATGTCAATAGACAATCATCGTTCGCCAAGTAATAAATATTCAAAGTCTGGTCAATACTACCTAATAGTAAAATATTAAGTAACCTCATATCTGGAATAAAACTCAAGGAATTTACGTGTGTGAGCGGTGCCCGATCGTTGATAGCATTAGGAACATACTACCCGCTTTTTCATAGCGATCGAATGATTGATAGCAAACAGAAAAATAGTAGCACCCTTTTAACAGCAAAGAAACGTCATAGTCTCATAGTGTTTTTTTGATAGCATGGCACACTTGATAGTAATTTCATAAAAATATCACCCTGTAATTTAAAATTTCACAAAAAAGGAAAAATATTCCACATAAAGACATTCCTTAGCTCAATCGGAGTAAGAGATGAACCTTTTTCCCATTTTGGAAATTTTCTATGTACACCTCGGACACTCAACAAAGGAAAAAGTACTTTACATGAAAACAGCCTCCAAAATAAAATAGGTATATATCAATGTCGTTAAATAAGTACACATTATGAAGTCGAATGAATAACAATACACAATACTCCTTCACATAACATGAACAAACCTTCACCGGCGGCTTTGCCAAAGAAATAAAGCTTGCCTTCATATGCCTAGACTGGAACAAACATGACTGTCCATGCTTAAAACTGTTTGTACATACTGTAAATAATATTAAGGGGTATACCATCATTACATTTAAGGTCTAAGGCAGATAAAATTATATCCAAACATCTTAGGCATTCTTGCACCAATTTATGTCACTTTAAGTCTTCTCTCCCATCAGCAAACAGCTATTTCATTTCATTCTCTACCAAGTACTGTACTAAAATATTAAGGTAACAAATTGTATTTTCTTTGAAGTACTGGGTATTTTTATGCATATAAAGATTGTAATTATTAAACAATTTTTGAAACTAAGACAAAAGTCACGTTAATTCCCTTGTTGAAATGTTGTTCAAACTTTGCGAATAAAAACGGAATCGGTAGTTTTTTTTAAATATTTTAAATAATTACACATACATATTTTAAATTTCACGTTACAGAAAACTTTGATCAAGCAGCAAAAAATATAAGGATGGCAAACTCTCGGTCAAGTGGCTCCTCAGGACAAAGTCTTTTGAAATCTTGGAATGGAAATAAATTGCAAAAGTGCCCTGAATTATCTCCAGGTTTTTACGTAAGTTAGCATTATAGTCTTTTCACATAATTTATATGGACGCAAATGCAAATGCAATGGTGCGTCTGCCGGTTCATGTGGATAACTCCTATCCTTTAGACTTAATTTAAATAAGTCTATAGGATAGGAGTTATCCTATAGACTCCCATAGCAGTCTATTTATCTCCTATCACCTATAGGATAGGAGATAAATAAGTTATTTATGAGCTCTGAGAAACACCAACTTACTGCAAAACATGGTTTAAAACCGCTGGGAGTTACTATAAATTATCTTTGCTATTGCAGCCGGCTACGGTGGTTTTTATAACCTATATACATGTTAATGTTATCTTTAACATGGATGGGCTTATAACATACCCTCTTGCCGACAGCAATATCAAAACGATAATTCTAATACATCCAAACTACCCAACATATAGAGGGCTGTACATAAACCACGTAGACAACATGGGGGGAAGGCAGGGTTTTGGATGTGATAATCACAGTGGGATAAATGGGTGTGATAAACTGGTTTCAACCGGTTTAAACCACTTGAGTGAAACTGTGATGTACTGTGATAATTGGTTTTTTGTAAAACAACAATATTTATGATTCTACAGACGCTATTGTTACTTTAAACTGTACTTGTATGTTTTAAATATAACAATTTACAATTTTTATTACATTTCAAATAAAACAATTGGTAATTTTATGGAAACGCAAAATTTTTGAAAATAAGATTTTCATGTTTTTTTAACTGAATTATGAAATATAATTCTCTCTATTTGTTTCTGCGTCTATATAATGCATATAGAATAAGAATAACACAAGTAAATATGTTTTTCACAATACTTCCCATTTATCACAGCTTTTCCCATTTATCACAATTTTTCCCATTGATCACAGTTTTCCCACTATGATGGCAAAAATACTGAAAAAGTGTGAAATACGAAACCCTGGGGGAAGGGGGTAAAAATTAGGGTTTCCCCCATAAGCTTCAATAGTGATTAAGTGTAGGAGGGGATCAAAATTTTGAAGTATCCGATGACGTAGTTTATGCACAGCCCCTCAGCCAGGAGAAAGTGCGGTGTTAAATTGAAAGATTTACAGTTAGGAACCGATCATCGAATTTAGCTTAAATTATTTAGCCTACAAAAAATGTATTTTTCCAGCTTAGACAAACCGGGTATCGTTAGAATGTTAATTACTCCTGTTTCTAAAGTAAAATAATACAATGATTTTAAAACCTATGAAATTTTACTTCCGTCGGTAGAACAAATACAATTTTAAGTGATAATTAAAACACACACAGCTTAGCTTGTCCCATAAAATTTGATTTAAGTAGCCAATATGAAATATTAAAACCATTAAAATTCCGCAGTTTGAAACATTTACAAACATTTTCAATTCCTGGCGGTTTTAGCGTGAGAATTTAAATTACTAAAATCCAAAATTGAAACAATTTGAATAAAAGCAAACTTTAAAAACTTTTAATTCATATAATTCCAGGTCAGCCAAACGGTTCAACTTGAAAAATTCTCCAAAGAAGGAAATGCAGTTGCACAGAAATATGCTGAAGCCTGCAAAGCATTATCATCACTTCTGAATACTCTTCGAACGGAAGCAGTTGAAACGGACCCTTCAGTTCAATCCCGAGTTTTTCTTCACTTGGCCACAATTCTCAAAACAGATGTGGAGTTCTTCCCTTCTCATCCCGTACTACTGATAACCCTCACAAAATTATCTGACCTTGGATTCAAAAAACAAAACTCCCAAACTTCATTCGTATCTTCGGAACTTGACAAAGCAATTCGAATTTGCCACGTTTATTTCACCGGAATTAAAAGCCCGCTTGAGGCAATCAACGTAGCAATCAACTCACAGGAGAAATATCCATCAGAACCATTTTTCTATCTGATCCAATGCCACATGTTAGAAGTTCTTGAAAGGCTGGATGAAGGGTTCCAAGTGGTCATGTCAGCGTTGAAGAAATTTCCCAAACATCTAGGGCTCTTATACGTTAAAGCTAGTTTAGTAAAGCGCGATTTTACCACATCGTTCGAAACACAATTGGAAGCTTGGCGCACATTTTTGTACCATTCTTCAAAAAGCGATCGTCACGTGCCGGAATTTCACTACAAATTTGGATGTCTCCCAGCACATGAATATCTCCCGCGTATGAAAACCTGTCGAGAGTTCACTCGAGGATTGCACTCAATGAAGAACGCTTTAAAATGCGGAGAAGACGCTGAAAAGTGTATTTTACCTTGCAACCTCAAAGATCTGGAATATTGCCTTGCTTTGAAATCCCAGCTGAAAGAAAACATTTTACAAGCAGAACTTTTCCTCCCTGAACTGGATACCGAATGTGAAGTAACCCAAAAAAAAATAAAGTATCATCGAAGTCTGCTTTATACGAGTGAGTTTTCAGCGTACCAAAAAATTCAGGAGCATATGTCGAAATCTTTAATTGCTGGGATTGCAACAACAACAATAATATCGCCTTCCTCACAATGGATAAAATACAGTTCGATCGAACCGGCTTTAGTTACTGATACCAACTCTTCCGGTAAGCCAACTTTGACCTTGCTTTTACAGCAAGATTGTTTTGGTCCCGTATTTGAATGCCATGTATTCAACTTTGACATTTCAAAATTTGACCAAGAAGGAAGAGACATTCAAGAGCTGTTTGGAATCGGTTGCAAGTTCAGCTTTGCTCAATCTATTCAGAAAGTTCATATCCGGATTGACAACCCTTGTCCGGATTCCCTACTTTTTCATACAGAAGAACGCCGCAACTTACCTTGCAGCTACTGTGGGGTCGAAAATGCTCCAAATCGTTGTGGGCCGTGTAAAGTTGCCATGTATTGTGATAAGTATTGTCAGATAAGAGACTGGAAGCATTTCGGTCACAAAAAGTTTTGTCGTCAAATGGTCTGCTAGAATGATTTGCAATTGCAATGTTTTCAAAGATTGTATGCTTATGTTTTTGAATTATGAAGCTTGAAGTTTACATAATACTAAATTTAATTTGAATTATATTAAGAATGGCTTCTTTTGGAAATTTTGCGCACGCCATGCTACAATATATTAACATTTTTTAAAAGTAAGAATTCATTGTTTTCAAAACTTGGCTTCAATATGTTTTTTATGATAAAACCATGATTAAATTCAATTGATAAAATATCATTGGTATGAAATTGTAGGTCAGCAATCCATTCCCTGAAAACAAACTTCATAATTTCCCAATTTATACTATTTTAACATAATTCAAAACTTCCTAAAATATTTGTTTCGAACACAATTCTGCTAAAAAATTTCAAATCAATACCTTTAATCTAATATATTCATAGTTATCTGATCAGTAATCAATTACTTGTTTTCGGCCATTTATATTATAATTTATGATGAAAAACTAAAAAAATCAATGTTATTCATAATAAACAAACCCAAAACCAATTGTTTTTATTTATTCCAAACGACAACACTTAAAATCAAAGAAAAATGTTGAAACAATTTTCCAATGAATTAAGTGTAAACTAAATTTAAATACATTTAAAAACCGTCGCCGACAATTGACATTTCAACTTCAACCAAAATAAAATCTTCTAATTTCCGGTATCCGTCCAGGGTCTCTACTACAACGGGCAAAGTAACTTTGTTTCAACTCAACTTTTCTGATTTCTGAAAAAATAAATGTAAATAAACATTTTCAAAAATTCCCCCAAATTGTCCAAAAATTTTTTTTTAAATGTTTAACTTACTAGGAAACATAGCCTTTGAAAAAAATCCTAACGTTTCATTTTCCTCTTTGGGAACCAACTGCTCCCACAAGCCATCACATTCCTTCCCATCGAAAACTGTCATCGTCAATCTAAACTCCTCCAACTCCCTCCTAAGCCCTCCACTGTTTAACAACATAACTCGCAAAAACTCCATCAACTTCCTATCCTCATTTAAAAATGTATGACCAACACACAACCAAAGTGTCTTCAAATTAGGAAAAACTCCCAGAAACCTTTTATACTCATTGGCAAAAACACTCATTTCCTCCCTAACGGAAATCTGCAACTTGACCACACTTCTTATCGGCCCTAAACCCCAAATCCTAGAATCATTGTGACTAAACTTAACCCCCCAAATCCTTAAATTCTCTAAAATAGGGAAATTACCTTCAGTCAAAAAACCAAACTCTTCTGAATCATCAATCCACAATTTTTTAAGCCTTTCCATCTTCAAAGGAAATTCAAAAGTGGGTCTTTTACTTTCTCCAACCTCGCGATTAAAATTGG
Source organism: Isotoma caerulea (assembly GCA_034696405.1). Lineage (NCBI taxonomy): Eukaryota > Metazoa > Arthropoda > Collembola > Entomobryomorpha > Isotomidae > Isotoma > Isotoma caerulea. The sequence continues at coordinate 10,802 of JAQFZZ010000524.1, forward strand.
CGGAAAGTGCTAAACTTTCTAGAGTTTTCGATACTTTACTCAACAATTGTCTTAACCCTGATTCTGCCTCACTATCCCAAATAATAAGTCTTAAATCTACAATCTGACTAAGAACTTTATGTTCTGATAAAAATTTCAAAGTTTCTGCTGCAGGCGAGGCGGTCGGGCTGCTTATATCCGTATTTAGGGATAATTTCCTTAACTTCTGTAACCCGATGCTCTCACAACTTAAAACCCTCTTGAGTAAAGACGGAGTTCCAAATTCCAATTCTTCAAGAGTCGAAGGCGCCAGTTTCAAAAGACTCACTACGAAATCTTCAAACCCATACTGGAACAAGTGATAGCTGCTCCAACATTCTTCCTTAAATGTTTTAAAACTCACAAGTTTTAAAGCCTGAACTTCGAGAGGAAAAGGCGGGAGCTGTGAAGTTACATTGTAACACCTGTCGAATTCAATCTTCTTCAAGAGGTCTGAGTGTTCCAATAAGGTTGCGAAGAATTCGCGACATTCTTCGTCCAAAATGGGTGACCATGATTTATAAAATATTGTAGGGTATTTGGGAGAGCATAACTCTTGGAGTTGTCTATAAAGGTCGAAATTGTATTCGGTTAGGGCCACTCTGTGACAGAATTGGGTGAAGGGTAGTTCAAACAGGGTTGAGGTGGAGGATCGGAAGTTTACATAGCGTTTTACTTGCTCTATGTCGTCTAGACAGATTATTACGGATTTTCGAAGTTGTCGACACACTTCTGTGTTGAAGACTTGGTTTATGAGACGGGCAGTTTTGATATCCTCAATGGTTGATAAATACAAAAGGATTTTGGCTACAATCTGGAAGGTATTTTTTAAATAAAGGCAATAAATAATCTTTAGCTATCGTTTGAAGCGTTTTTTAAATGAGTAGAGTTTTAAAATTCAATTCAAACTTAATTCGTATGGGTTTTTATTTTAAAAAAATTTAATTACGGTAAAGCTCAAATTAAACATTTTTACCAATTGCTCTACATAATTTTCTTTTTTTTGCCAATTTCCATTAAAATTTAAACTGAAATATTTATAATCGAGTATACAATGCAATTAGAATCACAAAACCAAATAAAAATATTCTTACTTCAGGATTTGCTAGAACTTGGCTGCCCGTATTGTCCATTGTCGATGTAAAAAGTAAAAATTTTAAGAATATTAACTTCAATGAAATTAGAATGCCTGAAGTTAACATTAACCATTAACATTAACCATTCACTGAGAAAAACATCAAAAGAAAAACAATACCTTTTCATTTAATACTTTCCAAACGTGATGGACATTATCTGCAACTTTTATCAGTGGAGAAGTTCAAATTGAACAACTCTTTGAAAATTAATACTCGGAGACCAGGAAAAATGTGGAATAAAAAGCGTAAATACAAATATGATTAAACAAAAAATGCGAGCCGTAAAGTGTGGAATAACTTCAAATTTTGCGATTTGATTTAAGTTTGCTGAGTATCGTTTTATAGAAGTTATAAATTTAAAAATTACAATACAAAGTATGCGTCAAACAAATAATTATAATAAATAGCATCTGTTTACATTTTACATATAACGAAATTCCAAAAAATATTGTTATTTTCGTATGTATTCTTTTCCCTATTAGCCAACCTACCTATAAACCCTGTAAAACAAAAAATATGACTTTATCATGCACTGATAACACACTCAACTATTATCAGCAACAGTTTCATACTGAACACTTAACTTTAGAGCAAAGAAAAATCGATTAACATTATCATGTTTGAACAATTATATTGTGATGTAAATTATTAATTCGACCCGTGATAATTTAATAAATGTAACTTATTCTCCTTTCAAAAAATGTAGAAAATAAACCTACATTTTAAATTAACAAATTTTATTCAACTAACAATAATTCGGAAACCTACTAAACTAAATAGTATCGTAAGTTATAGTTGGTTATATAAATACTGCTTATTACTATAACTTAAAAATAACTATAGCTACAGCTAACTATAATATGACTAAAAAAATTGAATTCGTCCTATTTGCAAAGCAAGTTCAACAAAAATTGAATGATTTTAGGGTTTCAATTATTCTTGTTAAATTATAGAATTAAAACTAAAATACCATGCTCGCTGCAAAAACTTTAATTATTTAAAATAATATCTTCTGATTTCCGACTTTGGCGTATAATTTTGATTTCTTTCAGGGGAGTATTTCAGCTCTACTTTTTTTATTCCTGAAAAGCAAAAACAAAAAATGCCAAATAAGTTCATTTGAAAACATCATCTAATTATTATTAATGGATTTATGTGATTAATTCAAAAACAAACTTTTGTAAAAACTTACTTGGAAAATTCTTTTTAGAAATAAATCCACCTGTTTCTTCCATGCCAACAAACTGATCCCATAAAATGTTGCCTTCTGCTTCCTTATGAATGGGCACAACAAATCTAAATTCCTCCAATTGACTATAAATGTTTTCACTCTCCAATAACACAACTTCCAAAAATTTTATTAACTTTGTATCCTTTTTGACCAATCTATTGTCCACGTATAGCCACAATTTCTTCAAATTTTGGAAAAGCTCCAAAAATTTCTGAAATCCGTTTGCGCCATCAATCATATCTTCGCTTACGACAAGCTTAACTTTCATAACGCTTGTCAGTGGCCTTAAGCACCTAATTCTTTCATCATCCTCACTGAAGCGTGTACCCCAAAAAGTTAATTTCTCCAAAACAGGAAAATTACTCTCAGTTAAAAATCTAAACTCATTCGGATCATCAATCCATAATTTTTTCAGTTTTTCCATCCGCGGGAATTCAATATTGTGTTTTTTAAACTTCCCGTTAACTGTCTGATTAAAATTAGCAGAAATTGCTAAACTAACCAACGTTTTTGAAACCTGACGAAGCAACTCATTTAAACCTATTTCAGCCTCATTATGCCAAAATATTAGTTTTAAATCGACAATCTGACTCAGTGCTTTATACTGCGACAGAAAAATTAAAGTGTCTGCCACAGGCAACCCTACATTGCTACACTTTAATCCTAACTTTTTTAAATTTCCCAATTTAATTCTCTCACAGCTTAAAACCCGTTGCAACAAGGATGGAGTTCCGAATTCCAATTCTTCAATAGTTGATGGAGCCAATTCCAAAAGGTTTACAATAAAATCTTCAAATCCAAAATGAAGTAATCTTTCTATTGACCAACAATCCTCCCGAAATATTTTTAAACTTTCAAGTCGTAATGCTTTAACTTCTGGCGGGAAGTCTGGAATCTGTTTTGTAATGTTATAAAACCGATTGCCAAATTCAATTGTTCGTAATTTGTTAGAATGTTCTATTAATGTAGAGAAAAATTGGCTACAATCATTGTCCAAATCGGGTAACCATGATTTATAAATTGTTATTGGGTAATTTGGAACACACATACTTTCCAATTTTAATTGAAGCCTCGACTTGAAGTTGTACAATGGTAATTGGTTACAGAATTTGATAAATGGTAGTTCAAATGGAGAATCAGTATTGGATCTTAAATCAACATAGTTATTTACATCCTTTTCATTTAAATTATCCAAACGAATTACGACAGTTTTTCGAAGTATTCGGCAGACTTCGGTGTTGAAAGATTGGCTGATTAAACGAGCTGACTTTAAATCCTCGGTTGGAAACCCTTCCAGAATTTTACTTAGAATCTAACAAAAAACATTCTATATTCAAGCATTACAAAAATATGATGTAAATTGCAATATATATAATTTTTGAAAATTTAAAAATTAAGACAATGAATAACGAATAATTCTATTTTTGGAGTAAAATCTGAATCAGATCCGTGTATATAAGCATATTTTCAAAACGGTCACAACAAAATATACAAATTTATAAGACGATAAATACAAGAAACCAATCAATAAAAACAAAAATACTTACGTCCGGGTTTTTAAAAACAAGATCTGTTAGAATACTGTGACTTTCCATGTTTGCAACTTAATTATTTTAGTAATATTACATATTAACCAATAAAAAAACTAAAGTACTTTTAGGTTCCAAATTATTAAACAGCTGAACTCCTTAATACTTACACAGGCAAATTGAATAAAATACTGAACAAGTAGTGCATGGAATTTCCAGCTCACGTATGAATTGAGATAGATTTTATACAAACATACCTATCTCATCTGGCCAAGCTTTTAGCGTATAGGCCAAGATTAGAGTTGCACTACAACTAAAACATACCCACACGGAACCAAACTGCCAAAGACAGTTGTTTTTTCTTCTCTCATTGGAAAAAAACTGATGGGTTCACAAATATGTTGTGAGATTTCAATATTTTTATTAACTTAAAAATAACAATTACCACTCAGGGCTGGGCCAATTAATGGCTAAATAATTGAATTAATAATTGATAATTTTTTTAATTAAAAATTATTGAATTATTTAAGAATTGCTTTTCGTAAAAAAATATCATGCTTATTTTTACATATTTATTAAATGAACAAATAATGTTAATTTATTTCGATTTCAAATTTAAATTGAATTAACAATTTCAACTTATTTCTATTCAAATTGTTAATTCAATTAAGATTTAAAATTGGAATTCAAAATGATGGAATTAGTCATTAATTATTTTTAAATTAAAGGTAACAAGTAAATCAATACATTTTTACTAATTTAGCTGTCTGTTTTTTAAATATATCCAGCAAGGTTTTGAGAACTAAGATTTTAAGGAAAAAAAAGGAAACGTATACTCAAGGGCACAAATAAAATATCCAACGCTGACTAATTTTGGTTTTCTACTGAATTAAATTAACCATTATTAATTACCGTAAAACGCGATTTAGAACCCCATGGGGAGTTAATTTTTCAACCTTCTCAAAGTTGTGGGGTACTATTCCGGGGGTGGGGCTTTATTCTGGGGGGGGTCTTAACTTCCCAATGAGGTTTTGAAAAAAACTAATTTATTCAGAAAACTGTTCAATTCCAATACTTATTTTGCTTTCATTGGGCAACAAAACGTCAAAATTCTTCTAAATTTTAGCACATTTTTGAAATGTTATCATTAGAACACTCTTTTATGTAATAGTCAGCAGTTCTTGTAGTTGTTTACACAAATTATTGCACTCAAACAATATATATATTTTTAATGGACTTCCCCCATTCCGGGGGGGAGGTTAATAGAAAATGCAGTCACCAGGGGTGGGGCTGTATTTAAGGGGTCTTCTAAATCGGGTTTTACGGTAATTCCTATAAATTACAAAATATGAAATAAATTATCTTTGAGGTTTAATTAATTAATACCTAATTGAATCTGAATTAATTGGCGTTTTACATTAATTATTAATTGAATTCTGAATTTAAAATTTAAAATAAAAAAAGAATTTCAAAGTTTGCCAAAATCGAAAGTTTCCAAAAAAATAGTTTGATTTTTTCAAAAATTTAAAATATGTCATCTGATAGCCCTTAAAATGTAGATGGCTTTTGTAATTCAAAATTTTTTCGTACGAGGTCATTTAAGGTCAGCATTGACAAAAGTAATCATGAAAAATAACAATTTTCGACATTAATTTTTCTGGAAACTTTCGACTTCGGCCAACTTTGAAATTTATTTTGAAAAAACGGTTCAACGAAAATTTTTGGGTTTCAAATCCTTTGCAGATATGAACCCAAATAGTCAAAAATAAAAAAGAAATTTCGAATCGCTTCACTTTTGAAGGCGCTAAATTGGGATCCGCAACCCAGATCATTCGTGTGTCAACATTTAAAAATTTGCCAAAAAAATCTGAAAAACAGTTTTGGTCAACATTTCAGTTCTTTTTAATCATTTTCGTACCTGAAGTGTCGTAAATTAGCAATATTTTGAAATTTAAAAATAAGTTACTCGTGATGGGGGTGGAACTCTATGGAGTCTCTCATTTCAAAAGATTCATTAACGGAGGTTATTTAGACTATAGGGAATAGAATAAAATCGAAGATATCTCATAAAATTAATAGTACAGATAGAAGGCTAATAATTTCTCATAATTATATGCTAACTTACCAAAACTATTTTCAATCTGTATTTAAAGCTTTAAGTTGGGGAAAGTCTGAAATTTTTGTTGTGTAAGTAAAAATGTCCGACCTTAAGAGAAAATTAAATACTATAATATACAAATTACTTCATTGATCATTGCTTTTTCTCTCTTGTGTTGCCAATTGTTTCTTTTTTTCAAAATAAATGTCATGATTAAGCCATTAAGCGTGCAATCAAAGTAATATTTTTTATAATAACCTCCAGTGCAGCTTCGCATAGCCCGAGCCAGATGTGTTGTATTTTACAACAATCAGTGTACATTTTTTTACCCT
>JAQFZZ010000525.1:0-17143 GCA_034696405.1 Isotoma caerulea
AAGCCGTATTTTTCATAAATGGGATGAACTGCTTTTAGAAATGGTTGTAACAGCGACTTTGATAACACAACTGGAAAATATGTAAATTAATTCAAGTTGTTCGGATAATCATTTCATTCTTGGTAAACCATTATATGCAAATAGGTCAATTCGTTTTTTTTTCAGGCCAAATGAAAGTTCAAAAAAATTCCATTAAAACAAAAAATTAAGTTCATCACGATTTTTAAAGTTTTAATAGATGCAAGAATAATACATGTAGATATACACATGCACTAGACAAAAGCTAAAATCAGGAAGTGATAACTTTACATTATCTTCTTTTTCAATAGATGATAGATAATCATCTAACTTACAGTTAAAAATTGACGTTTGACACTTTAATACAATCTAAAAGGTACATAGGTTATACATAAAGTAGATACATTACAACAGAGAATTATTCGAAACATAATTAACAAAGCCTAACTTTATAATTTATTTTTTGAAGTAAACGATAGAATAAGTTACGGTTGTGGTGGGTCAGCGGGATAAAACTGCATTACTTTAATAACATGACTGAATGATGATTTATGCTATTTTCTGTTTGATTTTGCACTGTCAGGTGGGCGAAGAAGATCCCGATATGCAAGAAGGGCATCTCTGAGGGCCATCGATATTGAAGTATCAACCCCTGGAAGTCCAACAATAGCCACGAGATCCGGATAGATTCCAATGATGTGCTCCCATGTACCCCCTGTAACTAAAATTATATGTGCCTTCTGTAACAGAATCAATTAAACAATTCAATTGCTGGAAACACTGTTAGCTATACCTCGACTAGGGTCTGCCGTCTTCAAGTTCTCGATTAACGAGCCAATTGCTCTCAGAACAAAGTTCATCTCAGCTAGTCGGTGTCTGAAAACAAATATGCTATTGTCATAATGAGAAATTTGAATAGGTTTTGTATAGTATGCAGTATGAAGTTGGCAGTCAATGCCTCTCGAAGTATCTCTTCTGCACTCACTCACCTTTGAATAGGAATGTGAGAATTATGATTAACATATTCCTTGTAATTGAGCAAGATATTCTGAAAGCGTTGTAGGAGAGCTAAGACAGCAATTTTCTTTCCATCTTCTCCACTTTGCATTTCAACTATTTCAGATACATTCGTCGGGCCTTTTAATACAAATTCTAGCAAAGACGAAAAGCAAAATCGAACGAACTCCTCCCGCTCTGACACGTTTATTCCATCTAGAATACAATATTTTTCGTTAGATTAGCATATGTTTTCCTCTATATATTGTTGTACCACATAAAAATATTGCATGCCATATTCGTTGATGCAGGATCCTCGATGAAAAATCTTGACTACTTCGATAAGGAACTGAGGGGGCAAAAATCCATCATTACTAAACACTAAATCTTTGAGCAGCGTGACCATTCGAACATCCATTTTTTCATCCTTCCATCCCTTTTTCGTCATCCAGTCTCCTGATCCTGAGAAGAATAAAAACTCTTGTGCACAGTTGGCCAACTGTGTCCAAAAATCGGGATCCTTTGGCTTCTGCTCAACCATTAGAGGAACGGCTAGAAAAAACTGTAATGCACACTCCCTCCAAGCACCTTCTGAGTTTAGGAATCTTGACGCAAGAATCGGGCGGAAATTCTAAGAAACGTCAATACATTATTAAATGCATAAAAATCGGCTAATATAATTAAAAGCAAGTCACAGAAATATACATACTTGCATTGCAAGACGGAAAAAGTCAGACCCAGAGACAAACTTTTCCCCACAGATGTTAGCTAAAACTGACACGGAATGTCTTAGGCACTTTACACCGAATTCCATACAGTTGGGAATCACTCCTTCCTGAAAGGTCAAATAGATCAATTTTTATAGATTTTATATCTTCTATAAACTGTTGACTTGTAGGATCCACTTGTAAGTAAGTGCATCTAATTACCAAGGGAATTCCTTTAGCACTCGTATTGTTTCGAACAGCATAAGCTCCAAAATCAATTAGCTGAAGGATTACTCCAGGTAGTAAAACTTTTAAATTGGCAGCGTCTTTCGACTCCTAAGAAAATAATTTCAAATAAATAAACCATTCTAGGGAAAATTGAAAATATAGCTTAATAATGTTGATATGAAAGAAAGGGAAATGAATACCTTAATAATAATGTCGTATGCATGGTAAATTTGATCCTGCAGGGGACTCATTCCACTATCACTTGAGGAAAACAGAATGGATGAAGCTCCATCGGCGGTTAGAGGTACAACAAGACTTTTGGCAAATATTTGATTGAGCTTTCCTAAGTCTTCCACAGTTAGCCTTTAACATGAAATACCGATTTAATACGAATTTCCTTTTCCTTTTACTAGGAACAGTAAAATGGATAAAATTTACTTGTTTTTTAGTGGAGGGAACAAATACTGGAAAATGGTAACGAATGCAGCAAGGTAGTGCTGATGCGCTCCTCGCTCACAAATCACTTTTTGTCCTATATCAAGGTAGACTAGCCAACTGCGTGTCCATATCTCTTCTGGTTCTAGAATAATTAAGAGTTTTAAAATATTAAATCCCTGACGAGAAAAAACAGTTTGTGCATAATCACTTTTGTTATTGTGCGAATATTTTATTGCTAACTAACCTTTAGGAGGAGAGTCTTGAGGAATGACAAGGGATTCTTGGAAGGATTTTAAAGCGGCTAAAGAAACTTCATCGTTCAGACTTGTAGCTCCATTTTGCATAAATTGCAGGAAGAAAAACCATGCTTTTGGGAAATCTTGTATCTCTAAAAGATTTGCACGTTTAATAGCAAATATTTTTGAGATTCCACTCAGCACTAGCACCTATAGATTTAAATCATACTTTTACATCATCTGACTCAAGTGTACAAAATAATCGAAGTTTTTAATTATTAATTTTTTTAATCCATTGTTTACCTGTGTTTCAGCCCATTGCTTTTGTTCTGTATTTCTCGAGTGATGAATAAGAAGTGAGTTCTGACCATCTACTTTCTCACAACTTGCACTTTTCCATGACGTTTCTACAGCTTCTAACAATGGAAATAGCACCTGCAACGAAAATAGTTGTGATGCATTTCACAAGCAGAGTATTTGAAAATTATCGAATATCATAGCAAATTTAACTGACCTGCCACATCACAGAATCCCATGAGAAATTGCTTAAAATATTGGAATGAGCTGCAATAGTTGAGAAAAGCGTTTGACCAGAAGATTTCCGAACGGCTGGTCTTTCGTCAATGCAAAGCTCTCCTAAAAACATTCAAAATAAAATAGTTAAGCCGACGTTCAGAAGGACTTTGTCACTAAATCGAGGTACATACCTAGACGTTGATAAATACCCAACCATAGTCTATCAAACTGCGGAATATCAGATACTCCTGGAAAATCAGGAAATACAGCAACGTCTGGAGTTAGATTTTCAAGTATTCGGGAACGATTTTGGTACAAGAAATCTGCGATATTCCACTAAATTTAATGAAATAAAAATTTTAATCAAAGTTTTTAATGAAAACATCCATACGTTAGTTTTGAAAAACCATTAAACGTACCGTTAACCCTATAGCACTCAAAGCAACATTCAGGTCTTGCTTTTGTCTTGCAAATTTTGCAACGGTGTCGATGGAATGAGGAATACAACCACACGGAAGTACTGGCAAGTAATCGGTAACTACCAACTGAAGACACTGGAATGATGTTCTTATTAATCCCTCGCTAAAATAACAGTTATGTTAAGTGAGATAAACTAAAGCATTGTAAATAGAACTAAATATATACGTTGTAGCAGCTACGGGACATTAAAATTTAAATCACACAGAGAATTTAAAAATAAAATCCTTTACCGGCCATAAATTTTTAAAAAATAGTATAGTTGTTTGTTTATTAAAATCACTGTGGGAATCAACTGTCCAGAAATACAAAGAGATGACTAAGAATGATGAAAAATCATCAAAAATGTGAACCCCCTAATAGATATTATCGTACCTTAGCTGCTAGGATAAAATTAATATTTGAGATATTCGACAAACCTGTGATTATCATAAATGTCTCCTAAAATATTGATAGCCAAAGGCCACGAACTTCTTAGCTTCTCTCCTTTGCAATGAAGAATTTGACTTAAAGCCATGAGTTGTTTGTTTCTGACATCGTTGTGCGGAATAGTGGATAATTCACAAAGAGGACTGAGCAACAATTGGTTGACTTTCTCATCTTCCGTGTCTTCATGAAGGAGTGCAGAGCGAACTAAAAATGTTATTGCTTCGGATCCCCACTCCCTCATCCGGATGTGAGGATGTCGACAAACTTCCAAAAGATGATTAGTTAAAGGACGCCAATAAATCTCTACCCTGTCGAGGTTCACTAAACCAATTTCTAGAAGTTTTGCAACAGCAAACAGTGAAGGTTCCTATAGATCAAAATATCAGATTATTTCCTGTGACAGTTTATACTGACTGATCTAATGTATTTTATGTTATGATTATGATATTTACTCTGTTGGAGTACGCTATTTCCATTGCTTCTTGTGAAAGGTTAGTCAAGGCATTGATCACATGATGGAGGCTAACATCATCAAGGGCCACACTGGTTTCAATCAACTTCATCACTCCTCCAGACAGACAACTTACAAAATCAACTACAACTCCCATAACACCACCACTGGATCCTACAGATCCATTCGTTCCTTTCAAACTTTTCTGCATTCCTGTTTTTCCACTGGCATTGATACTTAATTCACTAACACCTGCAGTTATTCCACTGCTGCTTACACTCCCACTGCCACTTGTGCTACTGTATCCAGACTCTCCAGAGCTGTTAGTTATGCTATTTACACTTGAAGCCAAAGATGAAGTCTGCTTGGAGTCTATACCCAGCCTTGCAACTTGATTGGATATAAAGTCTGCAGAAGATTTAGCAACAATCCCGCATACCCAGCATAGATGCTGAAGTGTTGTTAACACTGTGAGCCATGAGGTCAACAAAATCGCTCCGGAATCTAGGCACAGACGAAGCACGGAATGAGTCACCAATAAGTTCTTCTTAGTCAGCATGACAGGAGTTGACTGAAGTGCTACAAAAGAATTACATCATTAAAATTCATTCTTCATGCAATTTTAATGAATTAATGTACATATCGTTATGCGTTTATAACGGTAACTTACTTGGTGGAAGAGCTAGAGAAGGGACTACACTTGTTCCTACTACAACAACCTGCTGCTTTCCATTATCCATCTCAGAATAGCTAATAGGATGAGGACTTTCTCCATGACCTGGTTATGCAATAATTTTATTACGTTATCTACCTTTTTAATCGGTTGTTGATTTTTAATTTTCAACTAATATAATAATTACCAATAGTGCCTTTTAGAACGGCATAGCCATAATGAGGAGGGAGGGTTGCAACACAAAGTGAAAGTACGGTGGATTCGCGACATTGTTGGAGCGATGCTTTTCCACTAAGAGTGGCGAGGTCTACCAGCCTTTCACATATTGACTCTGTGATGTTGTCATCAATACTGTAAAGGAAAATGAATTTAAAATAAAAAACATTTTAGGATTTGCAAACGTTAATTGTTAAATAATATGCTCGATGCTAAGCAAATGTTATCCGTGAACTTCAAGCGGAAGTTAATTAACAATTTGAACCTCGCTTCAAGAAGAAGATTAAGAGCTGCTAAAAGTCCAGGCCAACTAGATGAAAGAAGCTGTTTGAGTACTTCCGCGTCTATACAATGTAAATAACATAAAAATACTGTAACACAACTGTAAAATCCGGAATTTTTAAAATTTTCTATTCATACCTTCAATCTGACCATCCTGGATTTCTCGGTCAATTTGAACTAGACTGAGGACGAAATCGGAAAGGCACGCAAACGAGATGGCTACCCCGTAAGACTCACATGTCGCGAAGGCAGGAGGCTCTTGCTTATCCGTCAGCTCCATTCTATTAGTAAATAAATAATGCGTATTGATAATAACATATTCGTCAGTCTCATATTGTTATCATTTGGCTAGCAAAACTTACAGTTGCGGTTTGGGTGTGGAAGGTTGATATACATGAATTAGTGGTACGAAGCTGCCACGAAAATAAAATCCCACCGTAGATCCATCCGCTTGATTTGCTGAGGGACCATTCATTGTCGAAGCTGCGGGAACAGAACCAGGTACACTTCCTGATGTTCCACTCATCACTGAGTTCATTGCATTCATAGGATTGGCAAATACGGACTGAACATAGGCACCCAAAGCATTTACCATGTCCTGCCAAAATAGAAACGTGATACATCGATTTAAACTTTAAACTCGTTTTTATTCGAGCAATGAGAAATAGGATAAGATGGAATCAAAACTAAAAAATAGTGTTTGTACTTACCTTGCAAATATTGGTTGCATGTGGCTTAAGATCGTATGACCTACAAAATTTTGTTAGATGCTGTGGCGAAGTAATTAGTTTGTGAAGAACTTCAAGAGCAAGGCATCGCTGCCATGTAGGCTTATCTGGATCGAGAAACCGGACGAGTAGAGATAAGAAAATTTCACATTCAGTCACCAAAAGTGTGTAGTACTTGTTGATTAATATATCTACTATCCTGAGAAGTCTCACAGACGTTGGGTAGAAAGGCTTATCCAATAAAAATTCGGCTCCACCCGATTGGGACTGTTGTGCTTGGGTAGCTTTGAACTTGGCATTTGGAGAGAATAATTTGATCACCATTGCACATACCCTTTCTTTAAGCAGAAGACTGAATTGATCATACTACATAAAGGAGAGCAGAGAAAAAATTTAATATTAAACTCTTTAAACACATACTTCACATGATTTGTATAGTTAATTTGAAAAATGCAATGCTGTTAATACCTTCTCGAAAACAAAAGGAAATCGGGCCAGTACTGTTTCGAGAAGTTCAAGTCCAAAAGTACGAAACATTTCTGAAATTCCAAAAAGCCAAGTGGGTTGCTCACCATTGACCAAAAATATCAAATCTTGAAAAAGTAGATACGCATCACTGGCTTCTGCAGAAAGCTCGTTTTCTATACCAACATTTAAAATTTAAATATTTAGTATATAAATCATAGCAATTACGAATGTGTCATACTGATCACAAACCTGTTACAGGTGTGTCTTTGTCAATCCTCTCAAAAACTAAGGATACCAACTGTCTAACAGTAGCTCCAGCAGCATGAGCTGTTGTCACATCCTTAGAACAATGAAGACGAAAGCAGAGAACTAAATTCTTAGCTAGAAGATCTCCTTTGACAACATTGTTCGTTGTAAGAAGTAAGGTAACAGTCTGAAGGACTTTAATTTCCTCCATTCCACACTCCAGTAGAGTTATCACTGTTTCATAAATTGATCTTGCTCCTTTGACATCAACATGACCTCCGGTTATTAACTTTTGAATGGAATGTAGGCACAGCTGAAAATTGAAGCACATGATTAAAACTACTCTCAATTCCTAATACCATCAAAACGTACAAAAATTGTCTCTGAAGATTTGGACACAAATTCACCATTAATATAATATTATTTAAAAAAGTACTACAACAAAATATTACAAACCTTAACAATCTTAGGATCCTTAGTGTCACATCCTTGAATCACAGGATAAAGGGCCTGATTAGTTATATAACCCATGGAATTAGGAGATGCCTGAGCACTTCGTATTTTTGTAATAGCCTCTTCACATGCATCTTTAACAAATCCATGTTTCTTTTTCGTTTCTAAACTAAGGGTCTTAAGGTCGTTTTGAAGGGCAAATATCAGCTTCTCCGTGGCCGGATCCACACCGGACATTTTTCCTTTTCAATTATTCACTTAAGACTTCTTTTCATCCAAATCTTTCGACTTTTTTGCTCTTTAATTTCCAGTCGATATTCGACAAACCGCACTGCCGGGACACGATATATATCCACCTACAACTCCCGACTGGTTTCCCAAATCTTTCAATTGTGTCAATCCCACCGACCAGCTACTTTTTTCCTGTTGCGTGTCAACCTATCGGTTTAACCAAATGAAACTTAGAGCATTCAGCAACACCCAAAAAGCAAACACAGAATATTTATCAAATCATTATCATCATCCATAAAAGACATTTCTCATTCGTGCATTAGCTAATGAATACTAGTTAGACACATAATTATATTTCCTTCCGACAAGAAACATATAAGGCCCCATTCATAAAGCATGTACTGGCTGATATTAGTTTATCAACCACAGGTTAATCCTATGACCCATGCAATCGGTAAAATAAATGGATGAATATGCAGAATTATTGAAAATTTTACAAACATATCCTTCATTATAAGCCAGGGGACCTTTTAGATATATGACCTATAAAATAAGGGACTCAAGATAGCCCTTCGATTTGCTTCAAGTAAAAAGTGAAAGTGAAAGTAAAAAATCTTTAAAGCTGGGATTCATAACTTGATTTCAGAATTCTATCCTTTACTTTCTCCAAATTATCCTAATGCTATTTTTCGAAAACCCTCCTTATATAGTGAAAGCTAATTTAGCTAATTCCTATCTGTAATTTAAAAAAAGTCGTTGTTAATTCGATTGTTGCACCTTCGAAGGAGCTCTCTATAGCTATAAAGTCTTCATTGAATTTCTCTTTTCTTCATTGTTGATTTGATTGTCCTGCCCCATCCGTTTAACTTAAGATTTTGACTAGATTTCTCCAATGTAGCAAGTTTAATCAGTCCAATCTAAGGAAAAACAACAAAAACAATCAATAAAAATTTTGATACAGAAAATGCATGTCTTCATATAACGCCAAAATTGCCCAAAAGGTAATTTTGTATTCATAACTTCAAACAAAAAATATGTCCACATTTACATTTCCCATACAGACTTTAGTTTAATATTGACAAATAATGCATTGTAAAAATATTTCGAAAAGAAAAATTTCATATTGTATTTTACTTTTTTGTAATTTTCCGGTGTTTTTTCTTTTTTATATTGCTCAGCTGTCACAAATGTCAAAGCAATGCAAATGATGATTTTTTTTTCTTTTGCACTTTCACGTCACTCTGTACTTTTCTGTATATGATGGAAAAATTGGACAATTTGGAGATAAAATCGGTTACTTTAAGAGTTTATCATCTAAGCAATATGTATGTAAGCTTTTAATTCTAATTCACAACAATTACAATTAGAAAAAAATTCCTGGCTTAAGAATTCAATGGATTTTTTTGTACTAAAGCTCATCTATCCGCTTTACAGTCAGTCAATGATGAGTTGCCTCTGCCTGACTTCGGTCGGTAGATGTTGAATTGAAATCAAGTAATAAGAAGTAATATTACCTATAGTGTATAGTATAGAGATGTTCGCTATATTCTACCTTCTTAATATCGGTGCGAACTTTCAGTGCCGTGTCAAAAGGAATTCCATAAGGTCAACATTATTTACAATATTTTATCTTAGAAGGATATACTTCAATTCAGTTAGTCTTAAATGACCCTAATGACATTTTTACAGATTAAGTAGATTTTAAAAATCAAAAGGCATGGATAATTGTGACTACGAGACGAGAAGTATGGTGAGTTGTCTTTTGACGAGGGGATAATATATGAGCTATGGCAGACCACCATCGAAAAACATTGGGCAAAGTGGAAAATAAAATGCATTGGGTTTCTTTATGTTTTACTTATTCGCAATGTTTTCAGTCAGATGCAACTTTATACATTTAGCATTGGTAGCAAATTAACGCTGTTGGCTTGTTTTAATGATTGATGTTCTGTGGTAATGATTTACATGCCTGTCAGAGGTGTGGTGACATTATTACTATTACATCAAGATAATCTACATGGAGATCTAATGTATGGTTCCGAAATAATTCTTTTAGTTTGTGATACAGTCGTCGTTTGTCAAGATGCATGACATTTCTTTGGATTTCGTCTCAGCCTTGATTTGTAATATTGAAAAATTGTAGTTCCCAAATTCTTAAGTTATTTCTTTTAGCATGTCACAAAATCATGAAAGTATCGCTTTCCAATCAAATTTTGTATATCAAAAGATAAAACTTGTCATGAAGTGCAAAAGGTTTCCCATAAAAAATTTCAAAACGAATATGTTCAAAAAAGCGAATCTTTTTCCTGTAAAAATGTAGTGAGTAGATGAAAAGTTTTCAGCATTTGCAGTGACAGTTTTATTGTTTTATAAGCTGTATGCTGTGAATTAATTCATACATATTATTTACAATCAATTATATTAAAATCACAACAAGATAAAAGCTTTTTGGGTCGATGCGTATATATCTACTAGAATGAATTAAAAAATTCTCGCCTTTATTTTAATACTTTTCGACTTGGAGTTTTACAATTTGTGGAGTGGATATTTCATGCACCTCACTAGAATCAGAATGATCCACACACAGCACAGAAAGAAGTGAAATTAATACTTTTTTAAATTTTTATTTTTTCGTTTTTGTTATCAAAATGAGGTTAAAATTCGACATTAACTCGTTTTCCTGAAAATGGAAAAAAATCATAGATTTTTGACGCATTGAAAGTAATTTTTCTTTTAGTTGTGAAAACTTTTATATCGATGAAAATTATTCAGTTAACCCAAACCCATTGTTTTATTGAATGCCTGTTATTTTCGTTGGATTACGAAAATGACTGATGAATTTATAATTTATTGTATTTATTTATTTGCAAAACTTCTTATTTTTTTCGAAGAAATAATAATAATACAGATTCAAAAAGTCTTAACCTAAGAATATAACCTAGTTATATTTAAAGGGACATATTTACATGGGACAGGAGGTTAATAAATTATCCCATGTCTTACGTAAATTACTAGTGCGACCATTGCTGAAGAGTATCTTATAAATCGAGTTTTTTACAGGTAAATTTAAGTTAAAGTGCTACAAATTATTTTTTAATAATACCCTAGCGATGTTTCCGTGTTCAATACTTTCAAGAAGATAAACTTCAAAAATTTTAACTGAACATTTTATGGTATAGCAGTTTTAGAATATATTCAAATTTCATATTATACAAAATGATGGAAGTAAAAAAGTGTTTTAAACAGAATTCTTAAAAATTGTAAAATCAATATTTCGTAATTACTTAAATGCGTAAAAAATTTAAGGCTGTTCAAATGAATTTAAAGTCAAAATTGACTTGATACCCAACCCTTGGCGAACAATTTAATCTTCAAATAAGAGTAAACGTATTCCTTCTGTTCTGTTAATTTCAGGATATTAAGAATTCCAATATGATAATCATTTCAAACTCATACTTACCCGAGGGTTACTAGACTAGAATAAGGCATCTTGCAGAAACACAATTTTTGTTTAACTTTCATTGAAATCCAAGACCTATTTTCACTACTTTAATGCGATGGCTTTTAACTGACCACTTTACAAGTTCAATAAATTTATTGGGTATGAAAGAGGCTCCAAAAAGCGTTTGAAGTACATTATATTTGTAGTCGAAACGCTATGTTATCCATTTAATCTATTGGCTTTTGAGTTGGAAAAGTTTGGCACCTAAGAATGCTTTAACAAACCCATTAGTGGCAGTAGAACGATGAATTGACATGATCGATAAGGAAAGTGGCATTCTCTCAGAGTGATGTTATCACACTATATATTATTAATAATAAATGTAACAATTACGAAATCAAATTGCGAAGAACTTAAAAGCTGCAAGTTTCTCATCCAGCCTTTTTCATTCCTCGTAATACCGCAAAGTGTGTAAGTTGGAAATAACTTCGGGTTGTCCACAAGAAGATTCTTCCAATTTATCTTAAAATGGGTTTCGACAAAACTATCGTCCTGAAAATGTTGCCAAAGCTAGCAATCTTTTTGCCAGGTAGCCTGGACGGGAAACCTCGTTGGTTTTTAAGTCACTGGACAATTTTGAGTATTTTTGGACTTTGTCTTACGGTAATTAATGCAGTCCTCGGCTTTATTAATTGTCCTGGGCTGCATGAACATTACGATGACGATTCATCAGGTCCCATGAATCCAAATGATCGGCAAGATGTCGTAGTGGAAATTGCTCTAGCTACTACCAGAATCTTTGGATTTTTGATGAACTTTCTAGTTCGGGTGTTAGTCTTTATTGGATTTCCTCGTATACGATCTATAATTCATTGCTTAACATCTGCAAAAAGAAATAAGTCAGATAGGGCCAAATGGCACAGATCTTGGGCAAAATGGTCCAAGTATGAAAAGATATTCTTGGGAATCATTGCTGCCTCTCTGTTCGAAAGGTTAGACAATTACTTATACATTTTTTATCACATTTTATTAAAGATGATTTCCTTTAGAAATATTCTATGGTATTTTAATAGGGAACTAGGATGCATTATGCACATTGTCGATGTATCGAAGAAATCGGAACCTATAAATGTACTTCTTTTAGCTGTTAATTTACTACAAGAGCAAAGCGAGATTTTGTTTTCTCTTGAATCCGTGTTGGAGATTGCAACATTTACTCTCTTAGCTTTTGTCGGTATGTTCATCAACCTCTTTATCGAAGAGTCTGGATCTGAAATGTCAGAAGAAATTACGACGACTGAAGCTGAAAATTCTACTTCTTTTTCAAATTGTATTAAACACGTGTGGAATAAAGATTTGATGAAGGTTCCGCAAGATATTTTTATTGTTTCTCACCCTACAGGTAAAACTTGCTCTAGATGTAATTCAAACAATAAACAATTATTGCTTACCCTTCATGCGAATGCATGCATGCAGCATAAACTTAAATCATTATTTTTGGTTATAACTGGTCCATTTATGATCTCAATTTAATTTTCCTAACCGACTTATGAAGATTAATATTCGAGAGTTTATTATGTGTAAGGGTGCGTCAAATAATAATTTGATACATTTTCTTTGAAGTAGTAGGCCGATTTTCATCTAAGATAGACCCAATGTGGGGCGATATGGACGTCAAAATTGCGAGTACTGCATTATCAGGGGATCAGTTGGTAGACTTGGAATTTCTCTTCAGAGATAAAACAATCCAGAAATCATTCAGCAGCTACAAAAATGAGAAAACTAAAAAGTCACCTGAAACATATAAAAACGTTGACGAAGAAATACAAAGGGTTATCGCATCTTACTTTGAAATTTTAGCCGTTTGGCGTCATGCTGAGGGCCTAACTGGATTTCTGACGCTGATTCTTTTTGCTGAACTAACCTTGACATTTTGTCTTAACATGTTCATGGGGCTTGCTGCAGCGTCAAGGTGTGGACTTGACGCTAGAGTTGTATGTGCCGTCGGAAGAGCTTCCATTATAATAGCCAAAATGGTGTGTGTTGCGAACATGGCACAAGCTCTGCCTGATTCAGTAAGTTTTATATGATTTTGAGTGAATATGAATATATGGATGATGGTAAAAAAAATTGTTATTTTTAGACTTTCAATTCGCTATTTTGTAAAAGTGTATCTTTTTGATAAACCTTTAGACAAAACTATTGGCCGATAAAATTCTTAAATTACGATGGGAGTCTGTTGAAAACAGAGCAATTCTAGAAATGTCTCAGCGACCAAAGAATTCAAAAGGAAACACTTACTATGAGTTCAGCCAAAGCGACATGCTTTCAAGGGAAAACAGTTTGTCGCAAGTGATTTCTTATATTTCGAATCATCCTTTGAATCTATCTGCACTTGGCTACTTTCAAGTTTCCAAGTCTTCATTGACGTCGGTAAATAAACCATTGTAAACAGTAGTGTAAAAAAGGAGCGGAGCAAACCATTTAGAACCGTTTGAAATGATTCTGCAACGTTTAAATCGATTTTGCATCGTTTAAATCGAATTTGTATCGTTTGAATCGAACTTCTATCGTTTTAATCAATGTTGTGTCATTCCAAATTATTTTAGAAAAAATTTTAAAAATTTGAATTTTTGCGCCAGAATTTTAAATTTTTTAATTGTATCGTATTTGTATTTTTCATAGACCATATATACCAAGTTTCATGATGATAGACCTATCCGATGAAAAGAAATGTTCAAATTTGAATTTTCGCTCAAATGGTGTAATATTTTGAATTTTTATTTCCCTTATAGCTTACCCAAACCCTAAGCTTTTCGGGGATACCCCATTTGCCTATGTCAAAAATTTTCGGGTGGTGCGCCTTCATGTAGCCCCCCTTGAGAGTGGTCCAACAGGCCCCATCTTTGAACTTAGGAAAGCCATTGATGTCTAAAACATGTGTACCAAGTTTCATTCCAATAGGTCAAACCGTTCTAGAATAAAGTGGGAGACGGACAGACAGACGGACAGAAAAGTGATTCGCATAAAGGAGCTCCGCTCCTTAATAAGCATAATGTAGTTTCTTGTTGTTATTCCAATACACACACCAATAAGTAAGAAGCCTTATAAGGCTTCGTAAAGTTCCTGAATTCTTCAACATTTAATTATAATTGACTAATTCAAACACTTTAAATGGATAAATTATTATTATGTGTAGCATTTTAATTTCTTAACAAGATATATGATGAGAAAGATCTATAAATAACGACTATAAATATTTTGATCTCCAATACTGCATGTTAATTATTTATCAAATAGCTAAGTTATTTGCATTAAATAACGTTTTTTGTACAGATTTCTGGAGTCATCGTAACATACCTAGTCGTACTGGTACAATTTCATGTGCAGATTCAACAGAGTCCTGCCACACCTACCCAAACACCCTAAATAAAAGAAGAAAAGGAACTTTTTTCTATGAATCGCTATCCCGAATGATTCTAAAACATTATTATCTATAATCAAGTTGTTCAAAAATTAGCTTCGACACAACGTTGTGTCACTAAAACTTAAGTAAAGTTCAATAAAATTACATAATTAGAAAATTCATTTGCATCATTGCAATTTAAACTGTCGTTTAATAAAAATACCTACAGTCCTGATTGTACACATTTTACCAGCAGTTTTATTGTGACTTTTTAATCATATAAATACAGCTTGCTGAATACAGATCGATCTATCCATGGGTATTGATTAAACAACTCATACATTTTCAAGTTGAATACAACTATCATATATTATATTGTTTTTTTTCATTAAGAACAGGCATTAAAGTGATGTTAACTTAGATATCTATGTAGATTAAGAATTTCGCAGTAAAAATATAACAAAGTGATGAGTAAAGCCTCTCAAAACCTTGATTCTGCTCCCTGGGTTGCCAACAACGGGTTACGGGTAGAAAGTCGAACAAGTCAGGGATTTCATCTTAAATGGTCATCTACATTAAAGGTTAAGAAAGACAAGAAAGACGCTGATCCTGATGCAGAAGATACTGAAGAAGATGAGGAGGACTATAACCCAAACTTAGGCCCCGATGGTCCTTGGCATGAACTGCAAATGAAGAAAGGGCCGAACAATACATGGAAGACTGTTTATAAGTATTAATTCAAATTCTCAATGAAAAATGCCTTTCATTTTTATAGGATACATAATAACCATTAGTTTTTCTTCGCAAAATGTTTATCGCACAGAGGCTATGGAATGCAATATGAAATGAACGATCTTGTTCCTGATGCGACAATCTACTTTCGAATGAAGCGGAATGGGGAAAAGGACTGGGGCTCAACTATTGTCGCTGCAACTGACAGTTTGGAACAATACTATTTTATATGGATAATTTTAAATATTGTAAACGGCAGTAGTATAAATTACTATATTTTCAACTCATATTGCAGGTGCTCCTCCTTTTGCTGAAGATCTTCAACGAGCGGTTGCTTGCAATGCAGAAGACATGATCATAAGAATAATTGAAAGTACCAAGTGCGTTTCTAAAATGCACCTTTTCAGTTTGCATGGCAATATATAAATATTTTACAATAGAAATATTATTTTACTTTCTCCTGATTTAAAATGTCTAAATGTAATGTCTTTTTTTGTACAAAAATTATTCCGTTTTCTAAAAATTGCTAAATTTTTAAACCAGAAAAGTTCGCTTGCGAAAGCTACTCGAAAGTCACGATCCATACGGTATGACGCCGCTAATGATATCTTGCTACCTTGGAACTCCTGAAATTGTCGAAATGCTTATAGAAGCAGGGGCTCAAGTTAATGCCACAACTGAAGGGTCTGAACGCACTCCTCTGATGTTCGCCTGTATGAATGGTGATGTTCGTATGCTCGAAATCATTAGAAAAGCTGGAGCAAAGTGGGAAATGAAGGACAGGTATTAACTTGCATATTTACAATTTATTTTAAAATACGTTTGATTGAAGAGATGAAAATTAGATTTTTAATTTAAAAAACAATAAACATGTAGGATTGGTTGTTCTGCTTTACATTACGCTGTGAATGCGGACAAGCTTTCCAGCGTACGGTATGCGGTTGAGCAAGTTGGTCCTCATGAAACTTGCAAATTGGGATGGACTCCACTCTTGCGTTCCGGTAAGATCATAAAATTTATCGCTCTTGTGTTTTGATACTAGTCTTTCATTCTAAACACTATAATGTGTTCTTTAATAGTCATAGTGGGCCACAATGTGGAAGTAGTTAAGTACTTGTTGAGTGTCGGTGCGGACCCGAACGCTGTTGACAATACGAAAGTCAAGTCCTGCTTGATTGCTGCCGTAATGCTTGGACGACAAGATGTGTACGTTCTTCTACTTGCTGCTGGAGCTGATCCTACTTTCAAAAATGCTAATGGGCAGACTGCATATGATATTGCTATCAGTCTTCATGACCGAGTATGTAAAATAGTAACACTTTCTTTTTAAAATTTTCTCTTACAACCTAAAAAATATGCCGAAGCTTACAAGGTAAAGAAAATAAAAAGATTGTGCATGATTCACAGAAAGCTGCAGACTGCCTTTGCGAGCGTTTGATGGCTGTTCATGAGATTCGAGTTCCAACTGACTATGACACTGTCCACTCGGTATCTGGAGAAGATGGACATGAAATCATTATTGATAACTCTTACTTGGAATGACTTTCCAGGCGAAAATGAAGCCCCTTGAGCTCTTCATGATTTCATCATCAAAAATAAACATTGTCGGTGTACCTCTACATTAAAAGTTTCAATGTTATTCTAATTAGTTTCATTTTTATCACATCACAAATTTAATTTATGACACAGATTTGTGTCTCAAAATCCCAGACGGTGTAACAAGCATTAAAAGTGAAAGAAAAACATATCTTATCGATCTGATCAAATATT